>JABSTQ010002205.1:0-89993 GCA_013358835.2 Ixodes persulcatus | reverse complement strand
CAGCACTTAACTCGCGTCCCACATGACCAAGAAAGCCCGTAGATAAGTTGTTTCTCACCTGTCGATCGTATCCATACGTCCCACAATATCCGTGACGAAAAGATTTGAACACGAACTTTAGGTCTCTCTGTCGAGAGGCCTATCGATAATCGACCAGTGTCATCGTTGACTAGTTGCCACACGTCACTCAAACCGTAGCAGGACTTGTTCCGCGAATCCACGTAAATGCCGTAGTATCAAGCGAACACAAAAAAACTACCCGAGACTGCGGTGACGACAAAAAAACGACGGTAGGAGTATCCAAGGAACCACACACACACGCACACTAGAGCCAACACCTCTAGAGCAGCGGCCGCAGTGTGGGGGGCTTAACGTCGTCAACCCATCTCTTGCTCGCGTGCGCTCCCTGCGACGATTACTGGATTTTGTTTTCGGTTCCCTTCTCTTCTGAAAGTCTCAGCGTTCCTTTTAACACAGTGAGCAGCTCACACACAACGTAAATTTACCAGAATCGGAACATATATTTTTTTCGTCAATTTTTTTAATTTTGACGAAAAAAATATATGTTTTGGGGCAATTCCTATAATAAAAGAAGACGCAAACGGCAATGACGTCGGATTTTTTGTTCTCAAGTTATGAACCGTTGAAGCGGTCAAGGTGGAAACTGACGTTTTTCCAGCTTATCGGAGGTGCCATATTTCACTCCATCCCTCTTCCATACTTTTTACGCTACATCAATATAACGTTTTGGGAACACTCTAGACATAGGCTTTTTCATGCTAATTAGGTGTCTAGGTCATAACATTTTTAATGATTTTTTGTTTATTTGTCAAACTGCCTCTCTGCGACGATATTTGACGAAGTTCAGCAGGCTGTGCTGTGTGACCTAATTAACATATTTTTATGATCTTTATATCACCGTGAAGCTCCAATTAAGCTATTTCTTTTGAGTATACTTTCAATATTTTGTGATAAGTATATAATGCGCTACATGTGCCTGAAAAACGAAAATTTCGAACGCTCATAGCACGAGATTCAAGTCTTAATAGCGGCTATACAAACAATATATTACAATTTCTGTTGGTAGTTTCTGATAGACTACTATATTAACTAACTGTGAATAAAAAAATGAAAGAAATAAAAAGTGGGGTTTCTTAGAAAATCGACTCCACACTTGCTAGTTTTTCGAAATTTTTGTTTTTCAGGCACGTGGAGCGCATTATATTCTTATCGCAAAATATTGAAAATATGCTCAAAAGAAAGAGCTTAATTGGAGCTTTACGGTGATATAAAGATCATAAAAATATGTTAATTAGGTCACACAGCACAGCTTGTTGAGCTTCGTCAAATATCGTCGCAGAGAGGCGGTTTGACAAATAAACAAAAAATCATAAAAAATGTTATGACCTAGACACCTAATTAGCATGAAAAAGCCTATGTCTAGAGTGTTCCCAAAAAGTTATATTGATGTAGCGTAAAAAGTATGGAAAAGGGATGGAGTGAAATATGGCACCTCCGATAAGCTGGAAAAAACGTCAGTTTCCACCTTGACCGCTTCAACGGTCCATAACTTGAGAACAAATAATCCGACGACATTGCCGTTTGCGTCTTCTTTTATTATAGGAATTGCCCCAAAACATATATTTTTGTCGTCAAAATTAAAAATTCGACCCTAAATCCGTGCCTGAGTTGAGGTGAAATCACCCATATATATATCAAACAAAAAAGTGTTGTTTTTAAATGTGAACTGAAACTGTATCATCGTTCATATATTTAATTAAAATCATTATTGATCGCGGTTACCCTGCTCGTCGCCAGCCTCTCCTATGGCTTTCTGGGGTTTTTTGCGTTCTCCCCACCTCCTGGGAGCGAGTTTGCAAACCAGCATGTAGACGAAAAGCAGACCGATATACAGGGTGTTTTTGTTTAAGCTTAACATAATTTCTGTTAAAAAACCATGAGAGCTAGATTAATGCGGTCTGTGCAGGTGAGTTATACGGCCAGGGGGACATATTATAGGAGGCTAATCGTAACGATCAGTCGGCTAATTAGTTAAAAATCGTTAATGAACTTTTTAATTAATGAAAAATAGACATATAGTTCCAATTAGAAACTTGCTCAGCGTCATCGAAAAGCACTAAATCAGTAATTTTCAGAAAGATTTTGAGCGCGTGAGAAGCGTAGTAGTGCACTAAAGTTAGCACTCGTGGAGCACGTACAAAGCTAGCGGTTGCGATAAGGCGCCCGCGCAATTTTTCCGTCGCTTATCTGGCCCCAGCCTTGTACCTGCTCCACGAGCGGTAACTTTCGTGCACTACTACGCTTCTCACACGTTCAAAGTCTTTCTGAAAATTACTGATTTAGTGGTTTTCGATGACGCTGAGTAAGTTTCTAATTGGAACTATATGTCTATTTTCATTAATTAAAAAGTTAATTAACGAATTTTAACTAATTAGCCGACTGATCGTTACGATTAGTCCCCTACACTATGTCCCCCTGGCCTTATAACTCACCTGTGCAGACCGCATTAACCTAGCTTTTATGGTTTGTTTTTAAAAATTCTGTTAAGCTTAAAAAAAAACAAAAAAACACCCTGTATATAAAGGACATAGGAAATGCAAAACTGCCGTTTCAGTTCTTTTTTTTTTTTTATAAAATTTCACTAGCTTTGATTTGAGCTCTAAAAAAAGACATAAATGTTTTTGCAAAACGACATTCGCGTGCCCAGTTTTGGGTACGTATACGTTTGGAATTTGAATTTCGTGAGGCGTGCCAAATGTGCTGGTCCTTACGGCCACCACACTTTGTACTTTCGATAATTTCGAACATGGTTGGAACTTCGAATCCAGTCGGGAATTAGAGCTTGTTCTTCGTTATCTTAGCCACCATAATCTACGTGTTGATGGGCTCGTCTCTCGTGCCGCCCGTTGGCCGCTTCCGGCAGCGGCGGACACAGGGCGAAGAAGATCTAGCTCGAGATCGGCGGTGAACAGCCCGTGGCGCTAGCCCACCTCAAGCGCTCGATTTCCATGCGCAGCTGCGAGCATGCAACTCCTTTCTCCCGGAACAATTTTGCGCCATCTATGAGGAAAAGGCTACAAATAAGTAAATAAGTCACAAAGTATAAGGTATGATAATGCAATATTTTTTTTTTGGTGTTTCTTAATTCTTGCCATTTCTAAGTAAAGCACCCTCTAGCTACATTCTACAAGGGCCGCATCGGGCACTTGCCCCGTGCATTGGAAAATTTGTCGCTACTTGTAAAACGAATGCAAACGCATCAAGACTATCAAGGGTAGAGTACCTCAATGTTGCTTGCTGGCTGCGCACAGATTGGCGACATTCTTTTGGAAGGGAAGTTCCACCCTTTCCGTGGGCGCCCACCATTTCGCCTCCCGCGATGTGCTGTTGACCTAGTATACGTGAGACCGGTTGATCTTTTGTGCCAAATTAGGAAATTAAATACCGAATTAGAAATTTCTTGGTAAGGTTGTGATGAATTATTCAAAGTAGAGGCTTTTTCGATTCGGGAATGCAATGAAGCGCCGCAAATGCAGTCATCCGTGTAATTTTATTGTATTATTATTAGACCGCGGCGCCGAAAACATACGCTTACTTAACAGAATACGTCTTAAGGTCACCCCGCGTCATTTCACAAGTGGTAAGGCTTAATAAACAGCTCATAAACTGCTTCATATGAGTGAGAGGCAAGATGGTGGATCCGCTAGCAGACGACAGACTTTTCACCATTGTGGGACGGCGGCCAGTCCAGCAACGTTGAGGCGCTCTAATCAAGGGGAGGTTAAGATTACCGAAAGAAAATTGAGACTTCT
Organism: Ixodes persulcatus; assembly: GCA_013358835.2. NCBI lineage: Eukaryota > Metazoa > Arthropoda > Arachnida > Ixodida > Ixodidae > Ixodes > Ixodes persulcatus. The sequence goes on along the minus strand of JABSTQ010002205.1, from coordinate 86,160 downwards.
GTGTTTATGTCACCCCTCTTTCTCCCTAGTCTCGGGTTCTAGTCTGATATGTCCAGCCACCACCCGCTTAAAGTTTCTGAGGTTAGAGCATTGGTAAAAATTATGTAGGGGAAAAATTAGAGAGGAAAATATGTAAAATTATCTAGTGAAACTTTTTAAACAAAGAGGAGGTAAGAAGATTGGTTACAATTATCTGAGGAAAATTGAATTAAATACAACTAACTAGCTCAGCAGGGGGACAGGTGAGATACAAGAAAATTGGGACTCTCTCCAGCGTGGCTCTGGCCCAAAGATTCAACCCTGTCTCCCAATGGATCCGGCGTTGGGGTAACGCCGACAAGGTTTGGCCAAAGGAAAATTGGTGACTCTCTCGCCGGCAAGGAAGACGAGGGAGGGGGGTGGGGGAGTATTGTTTTTGCCGATCCCCCAAGATCATTCTGGCGATGTACCCTACTGCCTGGCGATAGTTACAAAATGTAGAGAAGGAAATTAGCTTAGTAGAGTGGAGGGAATAACCGTGTGCTTTTCGTTGTCAGGCTAGGTGACACAAGCTACCGCCTCTTATACGAAGTTTCCACGTTAACCATCCATCCAGCAGCTTTGCTTTAGCGGTTTCGCATTGGCGAAGAGAAATAAAAGAAGAGAAGGAGGAGAACAGAGTGGGCCCCTCGGCCACCACTCCAGCTGCCTCCGGGGCCTTGGACTACTCAAACCATGTACTTCAAACTGGTGCTTGCCTTCACCTTGGCCGGCTTCCTACTCCTCAAAGCCGTGGACGTCGTCTGGGATCTCTTTGCCTTGGTGGCCGCGTTGATTGCCAGCTTCGTCGGGGCCAGTCACGTGAGCCGTATGCTGGTGCGAATGATAAATGCCGACCGGATTCAGACCGTTAACAAAAGCGTCTTCATCACTGGTACGTTCATGTTGACGAGGGTTGCTACATGAGCTGTTGTATATTGAATAGCTGCGTGTTCTGTCAAAAAGAGCAGGTTAATGACGCTACTGTAATATGATATCTACCAGTGTTGCGAAGCTGCCACTCCGGGAGTGGAATGACTGAAGTTCTGTTACTCATCAGTAAGGGGAAAAAAATCTACTTTCCACTTACATTTAGAACATACGCGCTGCCCGCGGCGCGTGTTGAAAGGGAACGCAATACTGTGCTGCCTCTCGATCCCGACGACACTTCCCCATCTAGCCACCACACTATGAACTTCACTGCGCACATGAGCACAATTGACCATCTCCCGATTTCGCCCTTCTGCACGGGTACTCCTTCGATAGGAGCATTCCTTCGAATGACGTGGTCGCGCTTGCTTTTGCCCCCCCTCGTGCGCAGTTCATTCAAAAGCTCCCCCGAACGGGAGATTTTTTGAGCACGGTGAAACAAACGAAACAGTAGAATAATGAATGGAATTTTTCAGGCTGCGAGGTGGGCTTTGGTCGCGATGCGGCAGTCGAGTTGGCCCACCGGGGATTCACCGTGTTCGCCGCCTGCGCGACGCCGCACAATACGCACGTTGACTTTCTCAAGAAAACGCCCAACGTAACTGTGCTAAGTTTTAGCGTCCTGAACACAGAAGATCTCAGCAACGCCGTCAAGGCGGTCACCAATCATCCCTCGGGTAAGACGGCCTGCTTGCCATACTAGTTGATGAACCTTGTTTCCGGGCCCTCGCGTCTTCACGTACAACGTCTAAAAAAAAAAAAAAAAAAAAAAAAAACGTTAGGGTTTATTTTAGAATTTAAATGGGTTCTGAATTTTCCGATCAATCCGATAACATTCGAAAAGCCCCCACCGGTGCAAATTTTGTCAATTCGAATTCATCCGAAAAATCCCAAATGTTATTTCACAATGGCAAAAAAAAAAAAGAAAGAAGAAAATGACTTTATGTTTTGTTAGTGCATAGGGTCAGTGGTCCCAAGGAGAGGTAAACTTCAGTTTTACTTTCAAATATCGGACCATAGTAACCAAAGGGGTCACGGAAAAAGCCACTGTTCAGGTTTTGAGTTGGGTGATACTATTTGGGCCTCTTAAAGGCGTTCGCGTTCTTATAACGGGGAAAATTATAAACCCATCAGTTTCGTAGGAGGGGGCGAGGCAGTGGAGCGTAGCTGTCAGAACAACGACGTTTGTTTGAGCAACATTTGTTTGCAATTTTCGTCATGGGAGAGTTAGTATTTCTAACGGCAAGGATGCCAAGCCAAATCCGGCTAAAACATTTCGTTTGATACAGGTGAATTTAAGGTATGTTTTGTATTTTTATCTTTATTTTAAATTCAGGAGAATTGTGAGCACAGCAAAGTTAAACTTCACGTTTCGGAGAATTGATCATAGCGAAAATAAATACGGATGAATTCCTAATTCTTAGCAAAATATAAACTCTGGAGCACCCTTCGAGTTTAGCGAAATATAAACTCGGAAAACGGGGAACCTTGCTTAGAAATAAACTACGGATCGCCGAACACTGTGTCTCTGCCCAAATGTAGCGCTAGCAGTCCGGCTCGGATGTCAAAGTTATAGAGCGCGCCGCTATCTACTTCAAAAGCTATATAGTTTATTGTCTCAAACTTTCTTTGAGAAAATGAAGCCCGTTCGCGGTACCTGACGCCATCCATTTCCATGCATTCGTGGGCTTCGTCGACCGTCATTTTCTCATTGAATGTCTCTCCTCACTTTCCGATTGTGCTCGAACACCGAACAGGAATAGAGACAAAGGTAGCGAGCTTTGCGTCTATATCTATATCTATAGCTATCTATCTATCTATCTATATATATATATATGTATATATAATGGGAATGAGTGAAGATTGACAACTGCAGCCGTAGTAATATTGTAAACGAAGAGCGGAGAAAATAACAAATGAATTTATTGCATTGAACTTAGAGAAAGGGAAAGGGAAAGAGAAAGAGAGCTGGCGAAAAATTGGGCCAGGAGCGGGGATCGAACCCGCAACCTTCGCCTATCCGGGGCGACGCCTTAACCGATTAAACCATCCCTTGCCTTAACGCAATAAATACAGTAATCACTTTCTCTCCTCTTCGTTGAGAATATACGAGTATGTACTGTAAAGGACTAAATTTTTGCGAGGACCTAATTTTCGCGAATTTGGTGTTTTTGTGAATTTTGTGCAGTGCGAAAACTACGCATCGCACCAAAAAAAAAGCTTATGTCGTTTCGGTCCTAGGTCAAGGGCCTATTTAGGAAAATTATTAAAGTTCGGGATAATTAACTTTTAAATTATTTTCGCGTAATTAATTTTTTAGATATTCAGTTTAAGGGCATGGTTTTAATTAGAATCTTTCTGAGCATCATCGAAGAACAGTAAATCAACAAATTGCAGAACGATAGGAGGCACGCGCCGTATTTTACGGCTTTCTAGATAATCGGAGTTTTGGGGATATTTATACAGCGTTTAGTCGGTCAGCCATTTTAACGTTGCGACGAGTCACTCGCTGTAGATGAGCAATTTAGCCAGTGCAGTACAACCGCTAGCCTCGGGCCTTTAAAGGGGCGGTGCAACGATATTCAATTGGAATGTTTTTCACTTTACACGAGCTTACTGGCACTAGTGGGACTCCAGGATACTCGCACGCAACGCCACTGACCAAGAAACTCCTTTGTCACGCTGTAATTTCGAGGACAAAAGCGAGTGTTTTGATTCAATCTCTCCTTCGCAAAACCTGATGACGTAGCTGGGCAGTAGGACTACCGCCCAGTGACGATATTTGAATGTTGCTCATAGATTGGACCCGAGCATGGCGTGGACACTCGATTTGGGCTCGTGATAATCGATAGCTCGAGAAGCATTCGGGTAGTGGCCCGTGTCCAATCGCTGCAATGACGACAACAGCCGAGCCATAACAATGTTTGGAACTCAGCGCGTGTCCTGTGCCTTGCCAACCCCAGCGCATGGCTATGATCAACATTGGCGGCATATATTCGGCTCCAGATCACGTGGCCGCTTGTTCTGGCTGCGAGTTGAGGGGGTGAACGCTGCTCGTTTTTCTTAATTTTTTTCTGCGACTTCGATTGCGTGTGGTGAAAGACGAACGGGTATTTCACAGGTCATTAACGTCAGGGATCCGTTCTAAGCGGTATTTGCGCAAAATACAAAAATCGTTGCATCGCCCCTTTCGTGCATCAGGCAGTAGTGATACACGACCGCACGTCAGTACGATGCTCATCCAGATCCAAACGGGCAAGGGTGGGGATTGAACCCAGGATCCCTGGGTTCTGCAGCGCGAGCTTTCCCTCCACGTGCTCCGAGCTGGTGTGCGCTAGCCCATTCGGCCACCGATCCTCTTCGGCTTTCTAGAAAACCGCATAACTTTGACGGGTTTTTAAAATTCGGTTTGCAATCGGAATGCTTCTTGGCACCGACGGCACCGCACCACGTGGAGAGATAGTGCAACCAGCCTGCTGCTTTGCGCGAGGACAGCGCAGCAGAGGTTGGTTGCACTATTTCTCCACGGGGCGCGGTGCCGTCGGGGCCGAGATGCGCTTCAATTACAAACCGAAACTTAAATGTATATTTGACAGCTTGAACCAGGGGAAGATATATAGAGAAATTGAGACAGGAGAGAAAAGACAGCTGACTACCAACGATTATTTAGTGGGAACTTCTTTTTCCTTGCGTGTTTCAGACACCAACAAAAATTACTACATATTAAAACCTATTATACTAATATAATAATGCATGTGTGTGTTAACAAAATTTTCACATTACCCAACCCTAAACTAATCTTTTAAATTTACCCGCCACAAGCTCATGCTGCCATTTCCTGGACCGTGACGCACCGTAGATATTGTCTCTCCTTTTTGTGAATAGTGATGGATGGGGTGCTGACGCACCCACTCGCGTGTTCTTCGATAGCAAGCGCCTCGAGCATCTCGCGCGCATGAGGATTGTTATTAGTGGCTATGATGGTGATGTCCTTGAACGCGGCACTGCAGTGGCAAGTCCTGCAATGAGCTGCAAGATGCCCTGCCGACGTTCCTGTAAGGGATGTTGCGTGCTCGCGGGCTCTGTCGTTGATGCAGCGGCCCGTCTGGCCGATGTAGCACTTCCCGCATGAAAGGGGAATGTTGTAAACCACTCCTGTCATGCATGGTACATATTGTGTTCTGTGGGCAATGTCGCACGTTTTTTCTTTGCCTGTTCTGTTGTTAACTCGTCTGCACATGGAGTACGCTTTATTAGGCGCGGAGCATACTACTTGGATCTCATTCCTCGCGGGTAAATTTAAAAGATTAGTTTAGGGTTGGGTAATGTGAAAATTTTGTTAACACACACATGCATTATTATATTAGTATAATAGGTTTTAATATGTAGTAATTTTTGTTGGTGTCTGAAACACGCAAGGAAAAAGAAGTTCCCACTAAATAATCGTTGGTAGTCAGCTGTCTTTTCTCTCCTGTCTCAATTTCTCTATATATCTTCCCCTGGTTCAAGCTGTCAAATATACAAGTATGTACCAACACGCTCAACTATCAACCGTTACTCCGAAACTTAAAATCCCGTCGAAATTGTGCGGTTTTTCAGAGAGCTGTAAAATACTGCGCGTGCCTTTTATCGTTCTGCAATTTGTTGATTTAGTGTTTTTCGATGATGCTCAGCAAGATTCTAATTGAAATCATGCCCTCAAACTCAATATTTAAAAAAAAAATGATTACGCGAAAATAAATTACAACTTAGTTATCCCGAACTTTAATACTTTTCCTAAATAGGTCCCTGGCCTAGGACCAAAACGACACAAGCCTTTTTTTGGTGCGATGCGTAGTTTTCGCCATGTCGAATTTTCCATCTTTCGTGAAACACCCTGTATATATACAGGGTGTTTTTTTTTTATTCTTTCAGATTTGTTTAAAAAAAGCCGTGAAAGCTACGCTAATGCGGTTTGTGCAGGTGAGTTATACGGCCACGAGGACATAGTATAGAAAAAAATTCGCAACGATGCGTAGGCTAATTGAGTAAAATTTGTTAATTAACTTTTTAGTTAGTGCAAATAGACATATAGTTCCAATTAGAAACTTGCTGAGCATCATCGAAAACCACGAAATCAACTATTTCTAGAAGAATATAATGCCAGGGAATTATTTTACGGCGTTCTGTAAAAACGCTCCATTTGGACGCGTTTCTAGATTTCGGTTTCTTATCGGAGCGCATCTTTGCGCCCGAGGTCCTGCTTCCCGGTGAATGCGGCGCGAAGCCACCCCCTCGCCTCGCTCGTAGAATGGAGGGAAGTAGGGCGCACGTGTGCTGCACGTCTCAGCCACTGGGAAGCAGGACGGCGGGCGCGTAGATGGGCTCCGATAAGAAACCGAAATCTAGAAACGCGTCCAAATGAAGCGTTTTTACAGAACGCCATAAAATGATGCCCTGGCATTATATTCTTCTATAAATAGTTGATTTAGTGGTTATCGATAACGCTCAGCAAGTTTCTAATTGAAACTATATATGTCTATTTGTAATAATTAAAACGTTAATTAACAAATTTTACTTAATTAGCTGACTGATAGTTGCGACTATCTCCCTCTACTCTGTCCCCCGTATAACTCACGTGAACAAACCGCATAACTGTAGCTTTCATGGCTTTTTTTTAACAAATCTGAAAGAATAAAAATGACTACGTCGCGGTAGTCATTTTGATCTGTTTTGCATCTTTCATCAGGCACATAGGCGGAAGCTGGTGACAAACGGTAACGTCGATTCTACGCACCAATATGGCTAGCGTGTTGTTATTCTAAGATGTAGCTTAGTTATCGACTCTAGTGTAGATGAGTACTGAGCTTAAGACTAGGCCCTAACGAAGTGGTGTTCCGCTCTTCCTTTGATACCTTTGCTATCGTACAGAGCTCTGGGCCATCGTGCTTGCCGAGAGCCTGGGCTTCATCGGCGAGGTGGAGTGGGACGTCGCCCAAAACCTGGAACGGCTGCTCGAGGTCCACGTGGCTGGCCCGTTCAGGGCGGTGCGTGCCTTCTTGCCTCTTCTCCGCGAGAGCAAGGGCAGGATCATTACCATCGGAGGCTTCGCCGGTACGAAGCGTCGCGCCTCTAGTGTTTTGTAGTGTCCTACGTTAAAACCACCGAAATATAACTGCATTACGTTACGAACTGCTTCGTACCAAATGGAATCTTTCTGATTAGGGCTAGCAAAAGGGCGTTCTGCCTCGAGCGGTTTGCCCTAAAATTGTTCGGAAAGATGGTCGCGTCCGCGTATAATAGCACACGCTTTCACCAAAGGTGTATTCAGTGGATCACCAGGTGTGTGTGTGTGTGTGTGTGGGGGGGGGGGGGGGGCGTTTGTGACTTGGGAGACTCTTCGGAGTCGCTTGGTTACCAGACGTAAATTAGGAACATTACAAAAGTATGCTTAAAACACTACTCTAAACTTTTAAAGCCTGGTGTGCATATAAAAGAAATAATGACACCCCAATTTTCTAAACTATTTGTCAGGCGATTTATAATGTTATCAGAACATTACCCAATAAATATTTTACTAGAGAGTAACGGACCTTTTTATTAACAGCCAAGAACTCAACTTCTCCAAAACCGAAACCGAAACATGAGCACGGGGGACTCATGGCCGACTACACACAGAAAGGGAGGGGAAAACGTGGAGGTGGAGAGAGTTGCCGAAACTCACGTGACTATCGCTCTCTACCCAGTTCTTTTCCGCTCCCCCGGTGTGTGAAGCAGATGACGACGACGTTGCGTGGACCGTTTGTCGTGCGATTGTTTCGCACTTATGGTCGTTCCGCTCGCTGTTCTGCGCTTGGAAACCGATTGGTCGGTACCGCAAACAATATTTCCGAAGTAGCGGTCCAACGTCCGTCACAACGTTGGTCCTTCGTGCGCCGCCACTTGGTTGTCCAACCCGAGGTACGTCGCCATATTGAGAATGACGTAGTGTCCGTACTTCCTGTGATCTGTGCAACATTATTTTTTTTTTCAATCAAGTATTTACAGCTTTTGGAAGCCACGAAAATGGGTGTCATTTTTGTTTTTATTTTTAATATTAAACGTGCGCTAAGATGACCCACGTCTTTGTATATATTTGACATGCTAAATTAAACGGCACGTGACCGTGGAAAGCGTGCCTCAGACTGGCCAATTCTCAACCTGCAGCCGGTTTTCGGGCGGAAAGAAAACGAATTTGGAGCCGCAAATTGTGTTCTGTGTAGCCGGGCTCTCATAAGTCATGTTAAAAAAAAAAAAAAGCCTTGTCGAACGGAAATACCCTGCCCGTGTCCTTTTATGTAGTCTATAAAAATTTCATACCGAAAATAATTTTACGTGTTAAGTTTCTGTGCCATGACGCATTTGAGATTCGCATGAAAAGTGTTCCTGAGTAATTGTATTCTCTAGTTTTGGCCGGCTCTATTGTGGAACCAAATCATGTTAAAAAGTAAACCAGTTGGCAGGCATATTGAACCGTCTAAGAGGCAAATAACACTATAGAAACGTAACAAACATATTGAAATAGTCGTTCGGTCCTGCTCTTACTTGGGAACCGAGAAACATAAGCTCGCTAAAAATGCTTCTCGGCTCTCTGCTTGACGCAGGGCGCCTGTCCCTCCCTGGCCTGGTGCCGTACTGCATGACCAAGGCGGCTCTCATCTCGCTCTCCGACGGACTTCGCCGGGAGTGCGCTAAGTGGGGGATCATTGTCTGCACCATTAACCCGTTCTACTACAAGTGAGGCTTGAGTCCGTCGCGCGCCGTACCTTTCATTTTCTTGGTATATTTTGCCACCGTTGGCAAGGGAATCGAAAGCACGTGGAGGAGAGGACGGAGGTTGAGACGGGCGAGGGCGTCATTCACTTTATGAGGGACTTAAAGTCTCCCAACGCTAAAGCCGAGACTAATATCTATAAGACAACTTAGTCAACGAGCTATTTACAAACAAAAAGGCGTTGGCACCCACAGCCGATGTTGTCACTGCGAGTGCGCAAAAGCCAGATTCTTGGGAAGTGAAGCTTCTACGCATGCGCCATGCCGACAGTATCGTCATCACAGCGGTGTGTCGTCAGCATGGGATCGAACCGCGTCTCCACCGTGCCGCCGAAATCGGAAACGTGCGAAAGCGGGGATACCACCATGCGTCGTCTGCCACGGGCGCACGTAGAAAAGCATGGATATCGATGACGTGAGCCTGGTTCCCGCTGAGCTGGACTCTTCTTATTAAATTCTTGTTGTTTAGGCTGTTTTTTTCTTTTTACTAAAGGTTATGTTGTATCGCTTCACGCGGGCGGAAATTTAGCGAGGCGATATATATAAAGTTGGATGTGTGGTTGGATGCTTCCATAATCTTGGTGCCGTGGTTTGTAGAAAACACTGGTCTTACATATTTTTCTTATCTCGCACAATTCATAACTTATATGAAATAATTTGAATTAATGAATGCGTTTGTTGATTTTTCTCCAGTCATATATATCTTGGATTCCGTGCTTTTGGAGTTTATTTTTCGTCAAATTCGGAGGGGTTTTTAAGTGCATTTTTTGCAGAAAATTCGGAGTTAATTAAAGTTTTGTTTTGATTCCAAACTCTCAGAAATTCGTCGAAGTTTAATTTCGCAGTATTTTTTAAAATTAAAAATGAATAAATAAATAACTAATATCCGGGTGTAAATATATGCTAGATAAAAAAAAGTGCTTGTATCAATTAATATTTCTTCAGCTGGATTTGAAGTTCGTGTCATTGCCATTGACAATACTAATTTGTTCCTCGACAAAGGTTGAACACAAGTGTTGCTTCCATAAATATGGATACCTTAAAATCAAACTATTTGAGGCAGTCGCTGGAAAGATCGTATTCATTCCATCCTATTCCATCAACCTACCCCGTGGCCGCGCGAGGTGGAGTGGTAACATGATGAACAGAACAGCGCACAAAAAGACGAGGACAGAGAAAAGGAACATGCAGGACACACAAAAGCGCTGACTCGCAACTGAATTTATACATAAAAGGAAGAAGAAGAGGAGGACGTTCTGAAAGACACGCGGGGCACGCAGTGCGTATCACACGCGACCCAACACCATTTAACTACAATGTCTTTGCCCCATAGTCCGATCTAAAAACAAGGTTTCGGTTTGAAGTAGTGTCACTGATGGGTGGCTAACACAGCAGTCCCCCAGGCTGTTGATGCTATGTGCTTCCAAGATTTCGCGAGTCGTCTTGTCTCGATAATGTCCAATTATTGTTGTGCCTTTAAGAATTGGAGTACACGAGCAGGAATTGCAATGAACGGGAAGGTGACCGCCCACCGTAGATTTTAGTGAACGATCATGCTCGAGAAGGCGATCGTTTAGGCACCGTCCAGTTTGGCCCACATAGCTTTTACCACACGTTAGTGGGATTTTGTACACCCTCTTTACGAGATCACCGGTTCAAGAGTTTTGGGTAGAGAACGCGCGTCCACACCACGAGCGCTCTCACGAGATCTCGCTTGAAAGCATGCCATGACCGCTCTTGAATCCATGGAACGCGAACATGTGTTTTCATACCAGAAACTCAGGAACCATGATTTCGAAAGAGGTGGATTGAACATGGCACATAAGGGTGGCTGTGGCGTTTCTGGCACTTGTCTTTGTTGAGGTTATCCGCTCTCGAGCGAACCTTGGAACAGATTTGCGCCATTCTTTTAGGAGCTGAAAACACCACAGGCACATCGTACCTTTGGGCTGCTCTTTTTAAATTATGCGAGGTTTTGTGCATGTATGGTACAACAACCTTTCGTTTCTGTTGATCTCTAGGTTTCCTTCGCTGAATCCCTTTAGTCTTACGTACCAAGGCCGCCACCACCTCGTTTAAAACCTCTGATGGAAGGCCTGATTTTTGGAGTCTCTCAACTTGAGCGTTAAAACTTTCACGAACAGTGTGAAAGCAGGACTTCGTAAGTGCAGCCCCAAGTATGGTAATCGCAATCCCCCTTTTAACAACTTTCGAATGTGGTGATGTGTAATGAAGGATGCCCTTTTTTGACCTAGGTGAGAAACTCCAGCAGATATGGTTTGTATGAAGAGAAAACGAAAGGTCCATGAACTGTAACTTTCCGTCCGAAGGTTTTTCAACAGTGAATTTAAGTCCAAAGCCACACCTGGAAAATACGCTCATAACCTTATCAACGTAATCACCTTCAACAGACTTGGGATACACTAGCAAAATATCGTCAACATATTGGAACACCTTCGACACTATTACATGGTAAACCATGTAATAGAGAAGTTTCCGATTTTATGTAATCTCTATGGTCCATAGCTTTCACTGTTACAAAAACACAACCTCCCCATCCTCTAAAAATAGTACCGAAACAGTGGCTTTTGTTGTAACCCGAAAGTACAATAACCTATTGTCTTTAATGAACCTTGACGAGATAAGCGGTAAAACCCCTTTTGTACCAATGTCCGAGATTTAAAAGATAAATGATGTGGCATATTCCCAGGACCATTGACCCTGTGAGCTGATAAAACTTAATTTTAAACATACCGTCGTTGTTTCCTCTTTGTTTGGCACATAAACATTTGGAGTTTACCAAAATTTTACCGGCAGGTGTTTTTCGGAGTTCTTCGGATTTATTCAAAAACACGAAACCCTATGCATATGCCAAGGCGATACAACTACGCAGTTTTTTTACTATTTTTCTATGTCGTAAATGGCGTAATACCGTCGTCTTTCTAACTTAACGTTGTGACGCTCACAGAAGAATGAACACGAGAAGCATTTTAATGGTAAAACTGTGTTTAAGTTATTATTCAAACAGTATATTCACCCTCGATGACAAACACTAGCATGCTGAAGTGGTTCAGCTTGGAAACCTTGGACCCTAAAAGAAAGAAACACTTCAGAGATAATAAAGAAGGAATTCTTTACTTTGTTTGTCTTGACTTTCTCTAGCAATGACTCTGATGAACCGGTTACAAATTTTATCGCAATTAAGGCATCACTTGAATAATTTGAAGATCAATCAGTAAACTGCCTTGTTCTAATTTGCATAAGGTTGGGGCGGAGGGTTATCGAAGATTGTCGCTGCGGGCGACGCTGCCTGTATATTAGTGCGGGTCGTTTGTTGAAGTTGCAGAGTGTACTACGTTTCAATAGGAGAGGATTTAGCCAGAAATTATAATATTAGCTTCTTGACATCCGCGGCCCTTCCAGAGAATATTAAGCGGGTGAACCCACACTAGCGAGAAAAGCATCGCACTCGCTGCTGCGTTGCTCGATTCCACTCGTTTATTTCACTCGCGGCAAATATATTAGAACAGTTTGTTTCACTTGTCTCAGATGTCCGACCAAATAACATTTTGCGGATCGAAAGTAGGTGAAAAACTCTCTCCTCATCACAACGTAGTAAAATTGCCCCGTTTTCGAAGAACTTTCTTACACACACCATAGCGCAGCAAAGGGAAATAATGGCTGCAGCGGAACTTCCTTACTCTTGTAAGTTAGCGATAGCACCGTACTTTCGAATGCAGCGATGATTACCTCAATGCGCAATATTTGTATTCTCACAAAAACTAAAAGTTGTACAAAAAATGAATTGAACCTGCGATTTCAGAGCTCACAGTGCCAGCGTTATGTAAGTATCCGGCGTGAAATCCATTGGTGTGTTGCCATTGTTGTGTTGGGTTTCCACGCCAGTGAACCGATGCATCTTATTTCAAATGAAACAAGTATTTGACATGAAGTGTGCAGTTCACCTGGAAACGGGAACCCGTCGTGGGGATCTATGCTTCCCAAGGTCTGCCTAGAGCAGACGACGCATCCGCACAAGGAATTATTTAAATTTAGGCCTTGCGCTGGCAACACGATTCGATCTTCACTGAAGCACCGAACAGTACCACTCAATTTTCTTTCCCACCGATACTATGCGATCATATAAACTCAAGAATCTACAGCATATCGCACGCAAACGTGGAGAGCCTTTGGGGTAGCCATCTCTCTTTCCTCACTTTGATGATGATGATATTGCGACGGTAGCGCCACCTCTAGGTCAATCTCGAGGCCAGAAGTGCGGCCTCCGGATGCCGCCATCTTGCTGCTGGCTTGTGTAGATTGCCTGATAGCCTGGCTAAGGCGTGTCCAAGACTTCAAGACTTCTTGGTGCGGCATCTGAGCGCCGCCTTTTTGTTGCTGGCGTGCGTATCTTCTGATAGCTTGGCAGTTCGCAAGGCTGCTAGACTTGCAGCTGCGGCCTCTGGACGCCGACACCTTTCTGCTGGCGTGTGTAGATTGTCTGATAGTCTTGCTAAAGCAACCCTACGGCTGCCAGACTTGCAGTTGCGGCATCTGGGCGTCGCTATCTCGCTGATTGCGGTTGTGGATAGGTTGATAATCAAACCTCGCTGACGCCTGGTATACTACGACGTTGCGCAAGGAACGTTGCATAGCGCAGAACGCGCGCGTTTCATTGGCCGGCGAGCAGGAACTTGACATGAAGCATTTTTAGTTTATGGTGGCCAGACCAGCTTCTGGGCTGTGGCTCCTTGCAAACGTCTTTACACTGTTTGCACTTACGTCATATCTGCAAACCGTAGCGGCCTTGCTGTAGAGTGCGTAATTTTTTGACATTCATTTCGCAACACCGAGTTTGGGTTTCGCAACAAGAACAACTAGGAATGACCGCCGGTATGATGCGATAACGTCATGTGCGATCTATTGATATGTCAAGGCCTAAAAATATGACGAAGCTTAAAAACAACTTGGTTCAAGAGCGAATATAGTACAAATATATTATGCACAGGAGTTCAGAATACTCGGCCTATTCGCGACTCCAGCTGTCTATAGGTGGTGCCACTCATTTTTCCAAATGGCGGACATAATGAGGGTCATAGACACGTGGCGGTATTTATTTTTTTGTTTTTCACACTCTCAAGACCCGGGGACATTACAGAGTCGAGGGGTTGTTGCGAATGAATTCGTTGCAATGTTTCTTGAAGTTCTTTAAAGGCCCGTTCACACTCTTGCAACCGAGTACGACCGAGAGAGACGAGATCTGTTAAAACTTCTTAAAATTTCTTAGGACGAGGGAACACACTGGCATTGTGGCGCCATCTATGCGGTGACCCTGGAACTGCATTTCACGAGAGCGAAGGTTTTGCGGGATTTCCGAGGTCAAATGTGCGTAATACCTATGAGAAAGGCTCGTTGATAACGTTGACTAAAGTTTTTCGAGTCAAGAAAGAAAGGATAATGCACGAGAGAAATAGAAAATATGCCGGACCACCAAGTTTACACTGCTACCCAATAGATGGCGCCAGTGAGTCCTCTCGTTGTAAGAGATATTAAGATGTTCCAAGACACCAGGTTTTAAGAGGTCGCAAGAGTGTGAACGGGCCTTAAGAAATAGGTTAGAATGATAGATCCTTTGAAGAAGACAAAGACGAAGATATTTGCGACGTAAGGTGAGGTCGTGTAAGCCAAGGGTTTATTTCATTGATGAAACGCTGGTTGTACCGGAATAACTTTATAGGATGTTTGATAATGTAATTCTAGAATGCTTCACAATGTAACATGCCAAGGATTGCAAATGGAGCATGAGTACTGAAGTTTAGGACTAACTAACGCTCTATAAAGTTGTTTACCAGGGACGGTAGTACAGATAAAGTGGCGGCGTAAAAATCCCAGCATGCGATTAGCATTGTTCAATACATAGTCGATGTCTATTTTTCAAGAAAGGTTATTTGTTATGTTAATACCCAAATGCTTGTATGAATACACAGATGTTAACGTGAAATTGTTAAGAAGGTATGCGGCAGGGTCAATGTTTTTAAAAAAGTCGGGGTCCACGCATGCTTTTAGATTAAGCAACGTTAAGTTTCATCAGCAAGTCAGTGCACCGGGATGAGATTAAGATAAAACTAAAGGCCCGTTCACACTCTTGCGACCGAGTACGACTGAGAGAGACGAGATCTCTTAAAACCTCTTAAAGTTTTTTTAGAACGAGGGAACACACTGGCATTGTGGCGCCATCTATGCGGTGACCCTGGAACTGCATTTCATAAGAGCGAAGGTTTTGCGGGATTTCCGAGGTCAAATGTGCGTAATACCCATAGAAAGGCTCGTTTATAACATTGACAAAAGTTTTACGAGCCAAGAACGAAAGGATAATGCGCGAGAGAAATAAAAAAAATATGCCGGACCGCCGAGTTTACACTGCTACCCAATAGATGGCGCCAGTGTATCCCTGGTTTAAGAAGTTTTAAGGAACCCAGGTTTAAGAGGTCGCAAGAGTGTGAACGGGCCTTAAGGCACTATCACGAAGGTTACAATTAACGCGGTATAAAATATGGTCATCAAAAAACAGTTTAATAGAGTTAGTAATTCGTTTAGAAAGGTAATTAATGTGTATATTATTCGTGTGTTTGTGGATAAACGACGTCAGAGTTTTTCAAATGCTGAGAGGAAAATAAGATGTTTCTGTAAGACTAGTATGGTTAAATTGCCTATGATTGCGGTGTTTATTGGGAATCTACGTTCTTAAAATTTGCATTAATGAAAATTTAAAATATCTTAATACGTATTTTTTGGGGCTCTAATGTAATTTCTTGTTAATGATCTAATCTCAACACCGATAAAAACGATGGCAATCCCAAGGTGGCTAATTATCAACACGTGTGCCAAGTGCAGCAATTTTTTTATTAAAAAGTTATAACGTAAAACTAGTCTAAAATCACTGGAAACCCTTTAGGTCTCCATAACAAATCTATGTAAACTGACATTAAAAGTTGGTAAAGCATATTGTGCTATTAAAGTCGCTACCTACGTAAAGCTTCAAAATGTTCCGCGAATCTATTCGCATTTATGCACACACACACACACACACACACAACACACACACCACACACACCACACACACACACACACACACACCACACACACACCACAAACGAATTTAGTGTTCTTTTTATTTATTTTTAAAAATCCCCAGAACATTAATTTTCTTTGAATTCTACGCGCCGTCGCTTCGCCGATCTCAGCCTGAGTTCCAAGAAACGCCTACCCACTTGCACGTACGTCCACTGCGTCACATTTCGTTGGCGTTGGAAAAACCGGTGAAACAGCAAGATTTAATCCATACGTGCTGCAACACTACACTCGGACAGTGAAGAGTGTTGTTTGAATTCAGTAATGCCTGTTCGCGAGCCATGATCACGCGCAGTTCCGCCGCGTCCGCTGATAAGGAGACCCGTTTCCGCCGCGAGAGGGCGAGCAGTGAGCCGGAGACGCGAATACGTGCACCGTTTCTGTGCCGTATCGGTTTTCGCACCTCGTAATTCACTAGATCGTATGTCTGACTACATATTGGCCAGCTCTCCACATACCTATACCTTCGGTCATGAAGATTTGCAGCCCTTTCGCGTGACCGTCCTTGGCGGCATACTGCATCCCCCGTTGCCTTGACATATGTTCGTTGAAAATCGACAAACAGGCACGAATGGCGCTATTATTGATCAGAAACGTTTTCCGACCAATGATAAGTAAGCGCATTTTAAGCGCCGGAGATAAGAAATAAGAGAGCTATATTGATTCAAGGTCTCCAAAAGTCGAGAATAGACGCCTTTGAAAAGTCCTCGCCATCGCCTGTCCGCGACTGTTTGATCACGTACTCCGAACATGTAATAATAATAATGATTGTGTTTGTGTGTAGGTTTATACAGTCTAGAAGTTAGTCTGCCTTCAACGAGCGACTTGTCTCTCGTCTGTAGATCAGCAGTTTAGCCAGTGCAGTACAACCACTATCCTGGGGTGTTTAACGTGCACCATAACACGACCGCACGCCGGTACGATGCTCCTCCAGATCGAAACGGGCAGGGGGGGTTGAAGCCAGGATCCCTGGGCCCTGGAGCGCAAGCTTTTGCTCCGCGTGGTCCGAGCTGATGTGCGCTGGACCCCTCGGCCACCGATCCCCCCGAGCATGTAT
Source organism: Ixodes persulcatus (assembly GCA_013358835.2). Taxonomy (NCBI): domain Eukaryota; kingdom Metazoa; phylum Arthropoda; class Arachnida; order Ixodida; family Ixodidae; genus Ixodes; species Ixodes persulcatus. Next base: position 69,233 of record JABSTQ010002205.1, on the reverse strand, counting down.
TTGACACGAGGGCTGCGTCCGCGTTCGGAGAGGACTCGGATCCAGTCAGGCGCTTCGTGTCCAAACAATGGCGACCGCCAATGTTGTTTGATGGACGTTTGAAAAGGGTCAAAAGCATGGCGTCTCTGTCACTGAGCCGGGCGCGATTGAAGCCACCGGAAGTTCAATGCTTGTCCCGGAAGTCGGGCATCTCCTGGGCTTCTTGGTTCATGCATGCAGTCAATGCTTGAGTCCACGTTTTCTTGCTTTTTGAAACTGTGCTTTAATAATCTCCTTTAGCATGAAATCCTGAGAATTAGGCATTCGAACATGGGGCATGCACACTTGATCAACTATAAATCTCAAAATTGTCACAAATCGCACCGCTTCCCAGAAGACTTCCCGCGTCCGCATGCGCTGTTATCGGGAAGCAAACAGGATCTCTCGAGATAAAGGGAAAAGATGCAGCATATTGAACGCTGTTCGAACTAACGCTCGGAAGAATTAGAAAAGCAACACTCACTTGATAGACAGGCCACTCACTTCTGGTGTCTTCATACCTATTAACTCAAGGCGCCATTCAGCCCCCTAGTGAACATCGAGGGTTCGTGTCTGGGCGTTAGTACACCTTCCTTCCTGATAACGGCCAGCGTTTGCTTTCTAAGCTGAATTGATCGGCCGCCATGTGCGGCCATGGAGGATACATAAGCGTGTCATGCGTTCGCGGTACCTTCTATACATTTTGAAAATCACCGTCTAGCGCTTCTAGGAGACGCACGAACCTTACCGTCATCGCAGGACAGTGGACACCCCGTCGCCTCCCCCACCACCACTCGGGCGGCGGAGGTCGTCGCTGAGTCAGTTGTCCCAGGCCCAACTGGACGTCTACGGTGACGAGTACCTGCTCAACTTCAAGCTGATCGCCGAACGCCGGCTGCTGCTCTTTGCCAGGCAGCCCCACAGGGCGGTTGTAGAGGACATCGTCGACGCCTTGACCCACAGGTAGAGAGCCTAGGTACAAGAGAGGCAGCAACTCAAACTACAGAGAGCGCTTGCAATTTAATGGCGAACGCCCCCTGGGCAGATTTGTCGCAAGTGCGCATGCGTCGCGTTGTCGCGTGGAGAGGGGGAAAGCGGGCGCATTAGGCGGAGCCGCTCGCAGACGATCAACGCTGTCGTCACATCGACGCAGCTCGTATTGCAAACGCGGTCCATGAACTACGTGACCTGGATCACACAGTTGGAGACACTCTGAACTCCAGGCACACTACCCGCAGGTATCCGCTCCTCAACTACAACTCGGCAGCGTCCGGCGACGTGCTGTTCTGGACACTTCTAGAAGTGCTGCCGGCCGAGTTCACCGACGCCATCCTGAACTGCGTCATGGGCGGCAAGCAGCCACAGCCCAGGCTGCACACTGCCGTGCAGCCCGAGTCTTCGCTGGCGCCCTTGATCGGGCTCACGGGCAGCGGCGTGGACAATACGCTGTTTCCTCGTAGATGAGAAGAGAGAAGCATTAGGGAGGAAAAGGAAAGAACTCCCAACGGTTTGTGGACCGCTCAATCGATCGACGAGATGGAAATATAATTTAAGGAGGTGTCTGACACTATTTATGATAGACGATGAATGATAATTGAGGCCATTTTGCCGTAGATGCCATTTATTAGCAGGAAATGATTTGATTGATCTTGATCGGTGTTATTCTTCGCCAAAAGCCTTATAAGCCACGGGGGACATGCTTTTTTTAATATTTGAGCATGAAGAAGTACCTGAGTTACGGACTAGATGTATGAAGCTACGTTACTATCGCCTCTGTAAGACATTTATTCGGGAAAATAAACATACAGCAGTTTTGGGTGTCCTTACTTTGTCGAAACCCTGAGACGATAGGAGCACCAATTATCCTAACTCCCCTAAACTATCATCATTATATTATATATATATATATATATATATATATATATATATATATATATATATATATATATATATATATATATATATATATATATATATATATATATATATATATATATATATAGGCGCATCTAGTTGCACAAAACGACCCCCGGCCTAGAAATATAGGAACTTTTAAAGGCTCTGCCTAGAACGTCGCTTCCTTTGAAAATTGATGAACAATACCCACCACCCTTGTAGGTTAGGGTGAATTGTCTACATGCCAACTGAAGTAATTAATATTTGCAGCCCTCCAAATCGGCGACTTATTGAAGGGAAGCACTTACAACTGAAAAACTTTAACTGGTCTAGACCATTCTGATAAACCTGGGGAACACAAATTGGGTCGTGCGTGCACATTGCGTGCGTTACGGTTTGTCATGCTTGGTTAGAGAGAGAGCGTCGGGTGGTTTCGAATGCTTTCGACACACGACACACTCCCGTGCTCCACGGGTGTATAAGAATAAAAAAAGTTCAAATTTATTGAGGACTTTGTTGTGTGAAGAGTACGTTTTAATTATACACGAACTCAGCTCTGTTACGTCACGCCGCGGTGGTGGCGCGTCTGGCGCACTTCCGGTCTGGAGCTGTGGGCGGACATCACCAGAAATCACCATGCGGGACGTGCATTCCTGTGTTATTTTGGAAGACATTATACAAAAACCCGCCTTCTCGTCAAAGCGCCGTGGCTGGGGTTGTACCAAAAGGGTCAAGAAAGTTTTGAAGGTCAGTTTTCATGCGTTTTCTGCCTGCTCGGTTCGTCCGAGAACGTGAATAGGTGCCGTGAAAAAGGAAAACCAGACGCCGTCGTACCACGAGTGCTTGTGCGGGAAGCACTTTGGGTTGAATTCACGGATACTTCTGGTCGTCAGATTTATTTGGTTTGCTCCTAAATGAAGGCAGCAAAACCACCAAGTTGTACGGACCACCTGCGGACTACGTTCAGTGCGTCTGCAAGTTCAAACGGACGCCTGATAGATCGAACTGTCGCCTCTTTTTTCAAACGTTTCTGCTTGCATGTTTGGCATATAGCGTTGCCGAACACCCACGCGGTTGTCATATGCTCGTTCAAACGACAGCGTCCGTAGACGGAACGTTAACCCGGTAATTCCGATCACAAGTAAGTGCAGGCGTCGAAAGACTTTTAAGTTTGAAGGTTTGTTGGAATAAGTAGGCTCGGTGTAAAGAGTAGATACAAGGAGATGTTTATCATTGTTTACCCGTGGCACATCACCGACTTGTTATGCCTGATTCACTTGGTCCGATTGTGCTTACGATTTTTAGTATCGACGTTGACCATCTCAGCTACGGTTCACGAGTAGATACAAGGAGATGTTTATCATTATTTACCCGTGGCACATCACCGACTTGTTATGCCTGATTCACTTGGTCCGATTGTGCTTACGATTTTTAGTATCGACGTTGACCATCTCAGCTACGGTTCACGAGTAGATACAAGGAGATGTTTATCATTGTTTACCCGTGGCACATCACCGACTTGTTATGCCTGATTCACTTGGTCCGATTGTGCTTACGATTTTTAGTATCGACGTTGACCATCTCAGCTACGGTTCACGAGTAGATACAAGGAGATGTTTATCATTGTTTACCCGTGGCACATCACCGACTTGTTATGCCTGATTCACTTGGTCCGATTGTGCTTACGATTTTTAGTATCGACGTTGACCATCTCAGCTACGGTTCACGAGTAGATACAAGGAGATGTTTATCATTGTTTACCCGTGGCACATCACCGACTTGTTATGCCTGATTCACTTGGTCCGATTGTGCTTACGATTTTTAGTATCGACGTTGACCATCTCAGCTACGGTTCACGAGTAGATACAAGGAGATGTTTATCATTGTTTACCCGTGGCACATCACCGACTTGTTATGCCTGATTCACTTGGTCCGATTGTGCTTACGATTTTTAGTATCGACGTTGACCATCTCAGCTACGGTTCACGAGTAGATACAAGGAGATGTTTATCATTGTTTACCCGTGGCACATCACCGACTTGTTATGCCTGATTCACTTGGTCCGATTGTGCTTACGATTTTTAGTATCGACGTTGACCATCTCAGCTACGGTTCACGAGTAGATACAAGGAGATGTTTATCATTGTTTACCCGTGGCACATCACCGACTTGTTATGCCTGATTCACTTGGTCCGATTGTGCTTACGATTTTTAGTATCGACGTTGACCATCTCAGCTACGGTTCACGAGTAGATACAAGGAGATGTTTATCATTGTTTACCCGTGGCACATCACCGACTTGTTATGCCTGATTCACTTGGTCCGATTGTGCTTACGATTTTTAGTATCGACGTTGACCATCTCAGCTACGGTTCACGAGTAGATACAAGGAGATGTTTATCATTGTTTACCCGTGGCACATCACCGACTTGTTATGCCTGATTCACTTGGTCCGATTGTGCTTACGATTTTTAGTATCGACGTTGACCATCTCAGCTACGGTTCACGAGTAGATACAAGGAGATGTTTATCATTGTTTACCCGTGGCACATCACCGACTTGTTATGCCTGATTCACTTGGTCCGATTGTGCTTACGATTTTTAGTATCGACGTTGACCATCTCAGCTACGGTTCACGAGTAGATACAAGGAGATGTTTATCATTGTTTACCCGTGGCACATCACCGACTTGTTATGCCTGATTCACTTGGTCCGATTGTGCTTACGATTTTTAGTATCGACGTTGACCATCTCAGCTACGGTTCACGAGTAGATACAAGGAGATGTTTATCATTGTTTACCCGTGGCACATCACCGACTTGTTATGCCTGATTCACTTGGTCCGATTGTGCTTACGATTTTTAGTATCGACGTTGACCATCTCAGCTACGGTTCACGAGTAGATACAAGGAGATGTTTATCATTGTTTACCCGTGGCACATCACCGACTTGTTATGCCTGATTCACTTGGTCCGATTGTGCTTACGATTTTTAGTATCGACGTTGACCATCTCAGCTACGGTTCACGATATTGCAGCCCGAGCGAAGTCGCGACTGAAAATAGCGAGCAGAATCATATCATGCGAATCAGGCTTTAGCGTCCATTCTGCGGTGTCCACGCGGAATGAATCGCCGCATGTCACATTATTCACGCGAAGGTTTGCAATGTAACGAGCCTCGTTAATTTCGCTGAGGCCACTAAATTAATCAGACATTTGCCAGGAAGACATGGAATCAACAATTTCAACACAAAAAAGGGCACGGGGACTCACACCGACGCCGACAACATCGTATTCCCATGGTTTCTTCATGTGCGACGGCGAGCTTCTTGCCCACACCCCATCACGCATGCGCGGCACCAGTGGCGTTCGGTAGGGGCGTTCCGGTTTGTTTGTAAACTTGAGTTGGTTCATAGGTTTCATGGGATCTTCTTTTAAGGTTGCGTGTAGTACCTCGAGTTCCTAGTGCTCCGCCAATGTTTTTATTGCTACTCTTTTACTACCTCACGGCGCACCAAAAGTTATTTCAAGCCACAGGGGTCGTCAGTTTAGAACTTAAACCCTTGAGGTTATCCTCATTGCTTTCATCGTCGTCCATCCAACCACGTCCATCTGTCATTCTGAAACAAGCGGTCTGACTTCACGCGCGGCTCCCATCGAAATCTCGTTAATAGAGAGTTTTAGTAGATCGTTCCGATACCTCCGATACTGCCGATCACGATACTCCGCCACTGCCTCCCTTGCGCATGCATAGTATCGTTATCGGGGCTATCGGAGGTATCGGAACGATCTACTAAAACTCTCTAATATGATCGCAATCTACAGTCGCGGACGATATAATGAAGCCCAAGCGAGCGCGTGGATTCAAAAACCTTTAATGACATCTAACGGAAGACCGCTGAGTCATTATTAAGGCTAATGTGTAAACGAAAAAAAAAAAGACTTTCGTGCTATAAATTGTCAGGTCGGTCTGCCTTTGAGATGCGGCGAAATTGGATTTCGCTTTAGATAAGCAATTGAGATAAGCAATAAGCAGTGCAATATGACTGCTAGCTTGGGGTCTTTAACGGGCACCACGCAGTAGTGTTACACGACCGCACGACGCTACGATGCTCATCTAGATCGAAACGGGAAGGGGTGGGGAGTGAACACAGGATCCCTGTGTTCTGCAGCGCGAGTCTCCACGCCCTCCGACTGCGTTCAGTTCACACACTTGCGTCTCAAGCGCGAGACACATGCGCGAAAAATCCATCCGATCCGACGTCCGATCCGGCAGTACGACTGCCTGATCCGAAAAATTTGGTCGGATCCGACGTCGGATCGGCGATCCGACGTGCGTCCAACGCGCCAGATATTTTCGGACGGCGGACGGATTGTCGGATGCGTCTAGCCAATCACAGCACAGCTAGCGCGAACGTCATGATGACGCACTGAAGCGCTCATGCATGGTGGCGAAGTTAGCGCACAGTGATTATGGTGATGCCGGAACTGGGCGGAGCCGAACGGATCGTCGTGTCGCATGCAAGGTCGGAAGCGTGTGTCTCAAACTGTCGCGTGCGGCAATCCGGAGCGGCGTTCGGACTGTCGGATCGGACGTCGGATCGGACGATACAGACGCGCATGTGTCTCGCGCTTCACTACGACCGAATGAGACGAGATCGGTCTTTCAGACGCTTGCTGCTGCTTAGGACCGCCTCCGCCGAAGCATAGTCGGTCGTAAGCTGTCAAAAGAGGCTTAAAAACCGGTCTCGTCTCAGTCAGTCCTAGTCGGTCACGAGTGTCGGAACGGGCTTTTTCTATATTTAATTCTGGCGTAGCGGGGAGGGGGGGGGGGGGGGGGGGGTTAGGCCCACACGTCGAAAGCCATCTCGTCGACGGCCAATTCGTCGGCGGCCCATTCGTCGAATAGGCCAATTCGTCATAAGGCCACTCGTCGAAGGAAAACTCGTCGAAGAGGCCAATTTTTCATGGGGCAACTCGTCGAAGGAAAACTCGTCGAAGAGGCTAATTCGTCGCCGCTTTTTCAAACCCAAACAATAAAATAATGTCCTGACATTTTAAAGCAAATACTGCACTATAGTAATTCGTAAAATGGCCGCACGGTAATTGAACTCAAGTGTGATCTTTCTGGATGAAGATAACAACTTGCCACTTAAAAAATAAGTTAAGAAAGAGTGCTGTAATAATAAGTAATAAAGTAATAAAGAGCGCTGTCCGTAGTCCAAACGCAATTAAAAGGTTAGGTCAAACGATAACAAGAAACCATGAGCCTTCACCTCGGACCGTCATTAAACCGTGTCGACAATTCGCACTTCGACAGATTGCACCTTTCTACATGTTGCCCTTCGACGAATTGCCCTATTACGAATTGACCTATTCGATGAATTGGCTGTGGACAAGTTGGCTTCGGCGAGTTGGCCGGATCCCCTAGCTGGGATGGAGGAAATACGACCTTTTGATTTTCCGTTTGAATTAGGTAAGAATTGAAACCACTCCTTCTTAAACAAACAAATCTTAAACAGCCTAAGGTGGGGCTTGAAAAGGTGCCTCCCTCTAGGCGTAGAAACAACCTTCAAGCCCCACTTCGAGCTGCGTGACCTCATTTCAAAAACAAAGGTTCCCAACCCCGACCAGAGTCCCAGTGTGATGTGGCGTATAAAGTGAACCGCCACTCATGCTGGATCGGTGAGAGCGGCCGGGAACGGAATGCCTGCTTCAAAGAACACAAGAGGGACGTGGAAAAGGTCACACATGCCACGAAGTCAAAAATTGCACTTAGTATACATCACTGCTGTGAAACGGGTCACAACTTTGATTTTCAGAGTGCAGTGACCTCGGTGCGAGAACAGCGGGTGGGTCCCAGGAAACTGCATTCGTAGTGGCGCATCCGCCTGCAATGCAAACCGAGGCCCCCTTCCCGAGGTGTACGCGGATGTCCTTAAATAGCCTTCTGGTTTCTGTGCTCCTCTCATTCGTGACCCTCAACACGTACTGATGTCTCCCGCATGGGAGACGGAGCGTCTAATTAAATTGTTAATATTGGTAAGTCTGTGTAGTTTTTTTTTTGTCGTTAAGAATCCTTGCTTTTGGAACATTTTTGCAGACACTTCTTACTTCTCAATGTGTGGTGCACGAAAGCACCTCGATGTCAAAAGCCCCGTGTCAAATGCCCCGCGGCAGACGCCCCGTCAATTTGCCCCACTTTCAAAAGCTCCAGTTTCAGAAGCCCATGACACGACTCCCCCGTGTCCGGTGACCGGGTCCACACCGTGATGGCGGAGCATTTTTCTTTTAACTAAGAGACAGTAAGTGTGCACGCGAACCTGCGTAACGTAATCATGCCGTACTGGGTAAAGCTTTCCGTTCTTCAGGCCTGCGCTAAACACATTCGTGTCCTGCGACATTAGAACTGAAAACAAGTAGGACATATCAGTCAGTGGAAAAACATTTGAAGGTACAGCTTTCATCAGTAAGTATTGAACCAAAGCGGCCGTCGACTCTGAAGCACGCGCGGATTCACAGTCCCGACGAAGTAGGTTCTGCAGAAACTTTTAACCCGGAGCTCACTGGCGTCATACTTATCACAGCACAAAACACCAGTTTCATTCTTCTTAAGTCAGTCTAAAAAAGTTTATCCACCTAGGTAGATGAAATCTACCTTTCTCCGTCCGAGTATACCTCCATGACAGCGGAGTGCTTCGCTAGCGATGCGATTTATGCAATTGACCACTTGTACGTCATTTTAAGTTTTTCGGCGCTTCATGGTAGCCTTATTTTGTGCTTCAGTTCAATTAAGGAACCCTTTGTAGACCCTAGAAATATTAATTAGGATAAGACAAGAAACAATGCTAGTTGAAGCGCGAAGAGGGTCGGACGGGGACATTGAGGATGGAGCTGTTGCCATGCGGGGAATATACGGGACGGTGTAATCGAACTTGGGGTTTCTGAAACGTAGGGCTAATGACGCGGGGTTTTTGCGGCAGGGATGTTGCTCGCGGGGCAACCCTTCTGAGCATATGCGCCTTGGGATCTTGTGTGGGTGTGCTTATTTGAAAACAAGGAATATCAGATAAGTTTATGCGTACATTTATAGAGCTATTAGCGGCGAGAAGTTTTGGTGGCGCCCTCCTGTGGTTCCCCTTTGTGACGTCATTACCTGGCAAACAACAAGTTCGATGGTATTTGTTATTAGCATGGTGGAAGCTTGAAATCATTGCGCTCTCAAAGGAACACTGCCAACACCGTCAAAATTAAAGTTCTTTCATTCCTCTTATTTCCGTCGATGAAAATCCCCTTTCCGACGTCATAGTCAGCGTTCGGCCAATCGTGGAAGGCCGACCACAGCGACGCTTTCGGTCGCGCACGGGGCTAATATCACATCACCAGAAAACTGACACCTTTCCCCTATCTCTCTTACCGCCACACGATTACCGCATTCGACAGGGTAACGTAATTCATGTGAGCCGCCTAAAGAAATACGTTTCGCCCGAGTCGCACTCACGGATAATCAACTTCCAGGTTCTTCCTATTGCAGACCAGCCAACAGCCTTGGCAGAGTTTTCTCGCATGACCCTGTTTTGTATTGCGTACCCTGCCCTCCAATATCACTCTCACGTTCCCCCTCCTACATTACATCTTCTTCCAACCGGGAAACGGTGAGGAACAGTGTTACGAACCAGCTTGACCTTTTGCTTCCATTATCTCCGTGTAGCATCATTATCAGCGAAATAAGAAGGGACCGGAATAAGGGCTCGTATTTACGCGCTGATGCGGGACATTCGATGTTTGAACTCTCACATGAACGGTCGTCAAAGTAAATACATCTGTCTTCGTCACAGCCACGGTATCTATTGGCCGCTGTGCGAAGTAGTGTCGCCATACATCGGATACGACTATGCTCTTGTCTGTTGCATTATAGACCACCACGTGACGTTGTGGGATCATGAGGGGAGCTACGGTTTGTCATTCGGGAGCATGCTGCGCTCGCCGACAGTTGCCTGCTTTGCAGGCTCCCGTGAGTCGTACTTGGTCCTGCTGTTGCACTCCCTTTCACCTTATTCTCGTGGACGCGAGCGAAGGCGTCGAGATGCGGATCGCAGTTTTTATTTTAATGTTGTTTGACAGGGCATAAAAATAGCAGAATATAAGGTGCACTTGTGCTAATCTTCACGTTTAGACCCGTATGAAGGTTTTGTTTATTAGGGTATAGATGCCGATGATGTTATTCCTCCGGTGACGTCGACGGCCGCGCCCGTCATGAAACTGCTCTTGGGGCTGCACATGAACCCAATCGTCTCGGATATTTCCTCAGGCCGTGCCATATGCGCTTCAGGGGAGATGACTGGGCCACTTTGGCCACCAGTTCTGCAGAAAAGTTGGCGTAGAAGGGCGTGTCGACGGGGCCCGGCAGTATAGCGTTGACGCGGATTCCTTTGCTGGCAACTTCAAGAGTCACAGCCTTGGTGAGGGACACGACGCCGCCCTTGGACGCTGAATAGACGGGGAGTTTGGCAAAGCCAGTGTCTGCAAGGCTGCTCGCGATGTTGACGATGGCGCCGTCCGTGACGTTGTTAGACAGCATGTGCCTCAGCAACGCTCGGTCTATGAGGAACGTTCCCTGCGTGTGCAAAACCTCGAATGAGTTTCGATTACAGCCACCCCTTTGATAACAGACCAGTAGTACTGAATTTTTGTTGTCACTTAAACAAAGCCAAAGCCGGGACAGATTAGACACGACTGCTGTCTCAGCGTTCGGCTGCAGGTCCCGTATAGTTCCCAACGGAGAACGAGTCGCAGTTGAACGCTGACACAGCGCTCCTGTCCATTTTGTGAACAGGACGCCAAACTTTCAGCACCACGACCTTAGTTTTTCGTCTTGCTCGTATACGAACGAATATTGGGGTTCCGCGCCAATGTCCTAATAGACATCCGTGCGACATTGAGACTTCCCATTTATGTTTCTTAGGGCGATATGTCCTTTTCTCGAATGAGATCGTAGCTCGCGGTAGGTGTGCCTAACGGTGGGCTGTAAAAGCGGATATTATAACATCCACATCGAATAATTGCGTCAATAAAACAAGAAGTGGCGTATATGTGTAAAGCGATAACACCCTGCATCTCCAGAAAAAGAAGTTACGAAAGTTACGACATAGCTTAGGGCCATTACCCTTGCGTTCTGACAGTACGTTTTCTTTGTTCTCTCGTGCCTGATACTTACAAAATGACACGAAGATTTTTTTGCCTACTTACTCTTTGTTCAGTTGTGCGTTTGGAGGAAGACGCAGAGCCTATTCTGAGTCGTCTGCAGCGCACCGGTCATCGGTTTTCCCGGACTCACCCTTAGGTTGGTTAAGATAACATCGTCAAATTCGGCGTCGCTCATTTCTTCGATCGGCGCTACCACTCCAGGGATGCCGGCGCTGTTGACCACGACGCTGATATTTCTGCCCGGAAACGACGACTCGATCTCTTCGAAGAGCTTGCTTACGGCGGACGGATTGGAAACGTCTACGTAAATGGCCCGGTGATCGCCTTTTTATGAGGCTGTGAAAACAATGGCATTCCAATAGAACCCAGCCGTCGCAGTTTGCAGTCTAAAGTCCTTTGCTGGATAAATGCCGTAGGCAAACGTTTTAATGCTTACAAATCAACAGCCCCACGTGCGATTTTTGCAGCTGGGCACGAGCATGTTCGTGATTTCAAAAACAAGCAAAGCACGCGCCATGCTTTGTTACCATGAATGTAGCACCTGTCAGAAGCTTTTGACTGAAACGGCATTTTTCCGGAATAAGGTAGAATCACATGATACTATCGCACGTTAGGGCGATCCCGGTCACTGCGGAATCCCATCGTTATTTCAAACGGCCGGAATTCTCCCTGGTCTTAAAGTAAAGACTTTGTAACTACCGGCCGTAACTATCGGTCATCGGTCTTTAATATTCTGAATCAACAGCCCTATGCCTGACTATTTGCAAGAAAAAAGCCGATATTTAGCTGAAATGTCGTTAGTCAAAATAATGCTCTGTCTGCAAAAAAGGTAATGAATCTTCAAGAGAGTAATAAAGCGTTCGTTTCTGTCTGAAGTGCAGGTTAAATATTCTGCACAGTAAGAGCATTGTGAGAGATACACCTAACCTTGCAGCATTTGTATGGTTTCATTAGAGCCCGTTCTGTTCCTATCTGCCACGACGACGGTGGCGCCCTCTCGAGCGAGTACCATGCAGACGCTTCTGCCGATTCAACTGGCACTACCGGTAAAGAGAGCCAGACGGTCGTCGAGTCCGAGAGACCGGCACTCGGTCTGGTGACTTGCACTGCCAGGGTTGTCCCAGTCACCATTGGTTGGGCTGATTACAGTTTCTGAAAATGTAAAAGATAACAGGAGGGAAGGGAAAAAGGAACTGATTGTACGAAGTGTGTTCAGTTAGTTTTTTCTTCTGGGTTGTAACGTTTTTATTCAATGATGCACTTCATGATTCTACATTCAAGTGAAGGATTAGAATCTATTATTTCGTAGGAAAATATCCATTTTCGATACAGTTCCTTCCAGCGGCAATTTCGCCACCGATGCACCACTCTCTGCATGCCGTTGTAGAAGAATGAAGGTGGCTGTTCGCGAGACCAAGGCCGCGCAGGAGGAGCTGCAATTCCAAGATGTTTCGCTTTACCCGCCTTTCTGCCCGGATCTCGCACCATCATAGTTCTGGCTATCCCCTAAGACAAAGGAACATCTGAATGGTATTGCGGTTCGGGTCCGGCGAAGAGCTCACCAATGCAGCGCGTCGTTGGCCTCGTCAACGAGGAGGATGGAGACGGAAGCAGAGCGCGGCGAATAATGGGCGCTGACATTAGAAGCCCCAAGAGAGAAACAAAAACAAAAACAGAAAGACAGCCACGGAGCAGTGGAGGAAGAAAGCAGACAGAAGTCAGTACTCCGTTTCACTTTTTTAATATTAAACGTGAGAAAAGCTGCAAGAGCGTGCTCCGGACTTTCAGCGTCTCTTCCAAGCAAGCGCGATGAGTGCGTGAGGGCCGTAAGGGGTATGAGGGCGTGATGGCGGTGAGTGCGTGAGGACCATGAGTGCGTGAGGACGTGAGATTCAGTGAAGGGCTGAAAGTGAGTGTGACTGTGAGGATGAGGGTGAGTGAAAGGCTGAAGGTGAGTGTAGCTGTGAGGGTGAGTAAGGGGCTGAGGTGAGTGGTGGCTATGAGGATGAGGGTGACTGAGGGGCTGAGGTTGAGTGTAGCTGCGAGGGTGAGATTGAGTGAAGGGCTTAGGTGAGTTTTGCTGTGAGGGTGAGGGTGAGTGAGGGCGACCTAAAATGCCGACCTCTGGGTACGGGGCAGCTTGACCGGCCCGGCATCGGGGCATCAACGGTCCGACACTAGCCACCGATAAAAAGCACCGAGTTATCCCAACACCACCTAGGATAATGAAAGCCCGTGAAGAGCCTCCTCTCCCTCCAGGTAACGTAATCATGCTAAGATGGCTCCAAGTGATCATTAGAATACTTCCAGAAATTTCTGCGCGCATCGGTGGGAAGTTTTAAATTTCCCGGGGGGAGGCGGTGGAGAAGAGCGATGTCAAACTTTCAGGATAAACTTTTGGATTTAAAATGTTGTAAGCGAGTTTAGAAAATTGTCAACGGGCACAGGGGGGCCGACGGAGGTCACAAATTCATGGTGTTGAATGGCGCAAAGTATCAGGAGTGGGCCCAACTTTCCAATTGAACGTTTGAGAGAATCACTTATAACACTTGAATAAGATAACTGTTTGTTTTGAAACGTTGGCCTACAGTCCGCGCCACTAGCGTTACATTTGAGTAAACGTTCGGCGATGCCTTCTTTATTTTTGCGGTGAAAAAAAAAAAAAAAGAATGATGGTGAAATTGCTACTGTCGCTACGCTAATTCTCGACAAAATGCGTCTAGCGTTTAGCGCGGGGGTTCTGCCTCAACGAAGGATGGCTATTCCAACTTCGCAACGGTCCACATTCTGTTGTCTTCGAAGAGCCAATCTTTCCTCCCGGAGGTCTGCGGCTTGCGCAAACGGTTTGCGCATCATTGGAAGCGCGGGAGAGGGCTCTTTCTCTCTTACGTATTAGAGGGAAAGGGCATGTAACGAGCGAACGAACGGAGGGGAGCAAAAGAGTCCTGCGGGAACCGTTTCGCGATCTCACGAAACCAGTCCAGCCCACGGTCCAATCCAAACCATCCCAAATCATAAACGGCAGCTTGCACCGAGGCAATAAATGCTGATGCATTTAAGGGTTGATCAGAAAATTTTATGTAATTATTTTGTTAATTAGCATGTTTTTTTCAATCCCTGACGTCGGCCATCTCTGTCTTGGAGGGGGGAAGGGGGGTGGGGGGGGGGGGGGAGGGGAGGGCTTGAGGCAAAATTGAGCGCGTCGCTTTATGGGACCAGGTTGACCATCGAGAGCAGTGACATAGTTTTGGTTTCGACTGGTTGACGAAATAGTGCATCTCAGCACTGCATGAAAATAAAGTCAGCGCTCACTTGCATTGCACCCATTGATCTTCGCAAGAACCCCCGTTGAAACACGCACCTACAGCGGAAGTAAAGACCTGCCTAGACTTAGCGAGGAGTAGGATTACGGCCTGTCGCGTCCCTTATCCTCTGGTGACCTAGCTACCACTCCTACTGCATCATGGCCTTCCCTGCCGTAGGACATTGAGAAGCCAATGAAGCAGAATCACCGGCCCAGTGTACTGGTTCCGCCACCGTCGTTATGTGTTTACCTGCCCGCAAACTCCGGCACATCGGGAGCCCACAAGAAAAGTGCCCCAGCATTTAATCCGTAGAGGTAGGCATCAGTTACAGCATTATAAATTAAAAAAAAATTGCATATTCGAAAATGCTAATACTCTTTTGGTCCTGACGTCAGGCACGTAGCCAGGATTTTGTTTCGGGGGGACCCGTCGATGACAAAATGCTGTATGAGGAGGAGGGGGGAGAGGAGGCCCCAGCAAAATGGAAGTTTTTTTTTTTTTGGGGGGGGGGGGAGGGGCCCATGGGCCCCCCCCCCCCTAGCTACGTGCCGGCTTGGCGTGATGTCGTGAAGTGAGGTCGACCAATCGAAACCGAAACTTAGTGTTAAACCAGCATCCAAGATGTTTCGCGTGGCATCTGGCGGTTATACTTCGTTTCAGCTTAAAGGGATACTACAACGAAATTTCGGCGCTTATTTTTTAGTCTGGGTGTATTCAAAGGAGCAGTATCACTTCGGACGCACCAGTATTTTGTTAAAAAAGACACGAAAAGCAATTTTAAAACAAATTAAACGATTATAAAAAAGCACCTGGTGGATGTCGCTAAAGCCTCGTTTGTAATGCCTGTCTAGGTACCTTGACAGTTAGTGAGGATAGCTGTCTCGCCTCAAAATTCACACAAAAGCAGCTTTACGGTTAGTTTTGGTGGTCCGATTGTGGCGTGCTTCAACCGCTTCGGTGGTTGGAACGGCTAGGGAATCCTGACGACGTCAGCTTCGCCGCAAGTTTGCTCATCCCAAGACAAGCTACGGACCAGCTCCGCTGCGGAGCTGGCCCTAAGAAATCGCAAGAGGCTTAAAAACCGGTCTGGTCTCTCTCCGTCGAACTCGGTCGCAAGAGTGTGAACGGGCCTTAGTCTTTGAGGCGCTATGGGAGAAAGGATGCTCAGAGGATTTGGTGAGAGGCGACCTTCTGAACGGGAGTCGTTCTCCAGCGAGAGATCGCATTTTTGTACCACGGCGGCAGGGATTCTAAAAGGTGGTGACGTCTTTCTGGTGACAGTCGCCGTTCAATGCTGGGATAACCTTGCCACTTGTTTTGGTTCAAAGCGTGAGAATGTCAACTCTTCCAAACTTAGAGTTTATGCTTTCTGTTGTTGACAGAATGAGAATTTATTTGTTTTGGAGAGAAGGATGTGACCAGCTAGAGTAGCTAGGGACGCTGAGGCAAAATCCTTCGAGCGGTGGCGGATTGTAGCCGTCTGAACGATGTCTCTTTCCAGAGAAACGGCTGCTCCTTCGGCGACGGTGACTTTAGCAGCTTCCCCACGAAGACTGCACCAAGGACGCTTAGTGGTTCTGCACGGCGATAATAGGGAGTTTTCGTAGATCGTTTCCGCTCTCCCCCAACGTTCTCCACAGCCCGCTACGATACCCGGAACTCTACAGCCAAAGCCATCGGCGCGCAGGCGCAGTAGCGGCCTCTTCGTTGCGGAGGGCTTAGCGGAGGAGGAAACGCGGTCTACGAAAACTCCCTGTTCTCGCGCCTTTTGGTCCCGGTCGTGGGAACTCTTCCGAAGGAGTTTTAAATGACGCCGTTTATACATACGTTTGTTGTACAGAATAAAACATTTGTTTTCAAAACAATCATGCGGCCATTTTTAATCAAAAGTAACGAGTAACGGGTAACGTAATTTGATAAGAGATACCGTAAAATAATAACGACATTACTTTACTCGTTAGTCACTTGGAATTGTAACGAGTTCGTTAGTACGTAAGTAAAAAAAAGTAACGCGTTACCAGTAACGTCGTTACTAGTAACGCGTTAGTTCCAACACTGGACTTTTAAGGAACCGTTTTTGCACATAGGTACAATGGGCTGTCCGGTACGAACTACGCATGCGCGAGTTTTCTGCGGTAGCACATGCGCAGTTGGTACCGGAATGCGCATCGTACCATATCGGGTGTGAAAAAACGTTTTTTTTTCAAACTCCCTATTGTTCTAGACACGCGACCCAATTGAACGCCAACGGAGCACTCGTGTACAAGCTGGGTCTGCAATAAATCGTGTTGTAGCTACGTGCAACGCTAGTGCACGGGCGTTGATTATTCTAGGGTGTTTTCTCCCTCCGTGTGCCCTTTGTTGTGTCTACTCTCTGAAGTGTCAGAATAACCCCCCATTCACACTGGAAGCGGATCCGCGTTCGCGAAGCGGTTGCGAACGCGGTTGTATAAAGATCTAGTACAATTGCACGCGCATTTGATGTCATCAAATGCGCGTGCAATTGTACTGAATCCTTATACAACCGCGTTCGCAACCGCTTTGCGAACGCGGATCCGCTTCCAGTGTGAATGAGCCCTAAGTCCCAAGATAGACTTACCAATCGCCAGAAAGGCCGCGAAAACGCTAAGGTTCTTGCCGTTCACTGTTGATGCACTACCTGAAAGTTATCTCAAATAGTTTGAGGCTAGGATAGCTGTAATGCCAGCTTCTACGTGTCTAGTCTACTTATGGGGAAAGGTTGTTAGAAACAGATGCTTCAGCGAGGCATAACACAGTTTTTTTTTTTTTTTTTTCAGCCTCGGCAGAGTACGTTTGTTGGGACAATTTGTGAGGTCATTTCTATCCTGTTCGATAGATACGACTGCCTGGCGACGACCGTCGCATGTACATTAAAACGGCATTATGTTATTTCCGCTGCTGCGAATACAGATCTGCTTTGGGATCATTAGGGCTAAACGTTTCAGCGTCTGTGTAGCACAAGGTCACCATTTTTAGATCAACTCAGAAGTGAAACTCCGTTTGCATGCAGATGGATGATGATTTTTATCCCCATCATCGACTAACCTCGTTATGCTTTCTCATATGGTGCAAGTTGTTCCGCGTTTTGACAGTATGATATTTCCGCTAGCTAATTTACCCGTTTCAAGCCATTAACAGTAAGGAGACAACAACTTCTGGAATTTTTCGCGGACATCTCGGTTTCCAGATCGCGTGAAGGCTCACCTTTTGTTTTTAACGAACTCTTGGATTGCGCACTTCGCCTTTTGGGATAACATAAACGTTGTTGTTATTTACTTTTTTCGCTCGAACTTAGCTATAGTGTGTCCTAAAATACGCCGAAGGACATACATTAAAGTAAGTTTTGAATATAAACTGTTTTTGTTTTCATACAGCACTGGAGGTCAAAATGTTCGAATACGCGCTTCAGATATAACCACTAAGTAAGCCATACGCTTAGGGTATCGACACTCATGTTGCTCCTATCTTTTGTGGGCGCCGCCATTGTGGTGCTTATAGTGTAGAGAGGGCGAAATTGGTGACAGCTACGAATTAGAAATAAGTTGGGAATGAACAGAGGAAAAAATACGTAGAGAAAATACGAGAGACATATAATTGTTGAGGGTAAAAGATTTTGGCCTTTATGAGACACAAGGCTTTATGGATCTTTAATAGACTACGAGGTTGTGCGGGGAGTATGAAAATGAATAATAGTACCAGGACTGACCTATGATGACGCAGTTTTGTGCACAAGTTCTGAATTTCAGGCGAAATGGGAGACAGCACGAAAGAGCTCTGGCAGGATAGCTCTAGGTGCACTTGGGAACACTCCAAACGGGGGAATGCAGGGTGATATGGGCTGGCCATGACTTGAAATTAGAGAGGCAATGAGTAATGTAAAGTTTGGCTATAAACTAACAGACATAAAAACACGCGGTGGGTGTATATAATTTATAAATACTGGTATATAAGGAGCCTGAACACGAAAGGGACGAAACTGACACGAAAGCTTAGATTGAAATTCCTGCAAATGGGCAGTGGAGGGGGTGGGGAGCAAGCACATTCAGTGGAAAATACAGAATGCAGAGAGATTGCATATGGCTGAAAAAAATACAGGAGAAGTAAGCTTAAAAGATTTATAGATCACAAAAGCAAAAAGAAAAAGGGAAGGTCGACCTATGCGATAATTCAAGAGGGGGCGCTTTGCTGTTTGAGGCAAGGACGGGAATTTTAAGAACTAAAATTTATAGGGCTAAATGAATTAAAGGGGCACTAATACCCCAAAAATCATATTTTTTTTTGTCTAAAACGATGCAAGTTGTAGTCATAAACAAACAAAAAATACCGCAACGCAAAAAAAACAAAAAAAAAACAAATTCTCTACACGCGCGCGCGTCTTTTTATTTTTGGCGTTTTTCTCTCCCTCTTTTCACCTCCTCGGTTCTTTTGATTTGTGGCGTCAAATATTATGTAATTTAGAAGCTTTGTAGGCGACATTTGTATAAAATTTAATAACGGCAAGTCGTAAAACATGCTTTTTTAATGCAATTGCGAACGCACTACGACCCTTCGTTTTGAAATACCGAAAATCGGAGTTCGGTGTGATGTCGCCTCCTGGATTTTTATCCTCTCTCGGAAAACATGGCGGCTCTCGACGCATGTAGCAGACAGAGGACAATCGGGGAATCGGAAGAAGTGGTCTTTTTTTAGGTGCCCGACGATCTCTCAGGCTTCGAAAAGGAAATCGTCAAACGCTCAAAACAACTGGGTCTGGTGTCTGTGTATCGTAGTTTCGGTTGTGACTCCGCGGGGGCAGCCTTTCCCGCAGAACCGGCGAGACGTGACCACTCGCGTCGCTCGCAAAAGTCCACTGCGCTTTCTCTTCGACCGCGCACCGTTTCAAAGAATTTGAGATTGCAGAAAGGGCAATAAAATAACTTCCAACTCGAAAGTCAAGCGTCGTCTGCTCGCAGCGATAGGCGGCACGGCACGCACGAAGAAAACCGGTTGTTCCCGGTACGCCGGGTCGCGGTGGCAACGGCGGTTTGGAGCGGAGGCGTGAAAGAAACTCGACTCACAGGACAGCTCAATATTTGACGTCACTGCACTGGTGCGGATCGCGCGGGAACTTCAGAGTCGGCATTTGGGATTTTTTTTTTTTTTACTTCACAAATACTGAATTCGCAAGTTTGGAATTTCGATGGTAATGTCCAAACATCATTTTCAATCGTTTCGGATAATAAAAAAAATGATTTTGGCGTGTCAGCGCCCCTTTGATTAACAGCAGACGGAAACAATTGAGCATCTTATTCTAAAATGTAAGAAGATAGTCCTGCCCTTCCCCCAGGGGGTGACAGACTTACCATTGGCCCTGGATTTCACTGGAGAAGATGGAAGGTTGGATTATAGAAGAGTAGAGGAAACGAAGAGGGAGGTTGAAGTGCTGGTAGAAATCATCTAGGAAAAATTGAACAAAGTAAAACTAACTAGCACAGCTGGGGCACAAGAGCGACAGAGGAAAATAAGGACTCCCACCCTGGTGGCACCGGCCCTAAATTTCAAACCGGTCCTCCGGTGGTACTGGTGTTAATTTAAGCCGACAAGAAAGGACCAGAGGAAAATTGGTGACTCCCTTGCCGGGGGAAGAAGAAGGGGGTTCATTTTTTTTTGCCCGATTTACCGGATGTGTGTCTGGCGATAATCTTCATAGTTTTGTGAAAGTTACAAAAATGCACTGGCACGGAAGGGGTAAAGGGGGAATAAGGATTCTTGCTTGTTTTAAGGCTAGTGGCGCTAGCTACCGCGGTTACAAAATGTACACCGTTATTATCTATCCATCTATCCATCCATCTATCCATCCATGGCTCAAGTGTCCTTACCTTAAGGCGGAACCTATCTATAGCGGCTCTAAGTACACAGATAGACTGCTTCTTATATTCACGCCCGTTACGGACCTTTTATTTGTGAGGGATAGATCATGCAATTATTCCTCCCGCCACATCAATGGCCGCTCCGGTCATGAAGCTGCTCTTCGGACTGCACATGAACGCTATAGTTTCAGATATTTCTTGGGGTCGCGCCATCCGCTTCAGGGCAGGTGAGCCGGCGATTTCGGCCACGAGCTCTGCTGGAAAGTTGGCGTAGAAGGGTGTGTCCGTGGGACCCGGCAGAATGGTGTTGACACGGATGCCCATGTTGGCCACTTCAAGGGCCACTGCCTTGGTGAGGGACACTACTCCGCCCTTGGATGCTGAATAGGCAGAAAGTTGCGGAGCTCCAGTTTTGGCGAGGATGCTCGCAACGTTGACGATGGCGCCGTCTGTGACATTGTTGGCCAGCATGTGTCTCACTGCCGCTCGGTCTACCAGAAACGTTCCCTGCGAGTGAAGGAAGTCAAATGAGTGCCCACGTAGCTGGAACGGGTACCCAGAACAAGCATGTGGTCCCAGCGACATTCTCATGGACATTTGTGGGACATTGGATGTTCAGATGGCAGTATTCTATGTAAAGAAATGAGATCGTGGTATGCGGTACGGGGTGCGTAATGATTGATTAGTACACTAATATTCATAAAAATAGTGGCGTTAAAGGGATACTGAACCAAGGAATTTAGTGTCCATAATAAGTGGCGCACGTTCTTTCCACGAGCCAGCAGCCGCCGGTGTGCGCGAGCAGACGCAACAAAAATGACGTCAAAGACCTCCATTCGCGGTTAAGATGACAGTGAAATGTTTGGGCTTCGAGCCAAAGGACAATAAAGACAAGTTTTTTTATCTACACAGTCGTGTCTGGTGTAAAAGGTAAGCGATTAATTGGTCTAACAAGCACGTAGCTTTCACTTGTAGAGATGAAAAGCCTGTATTTATTCTTCTCTGGCCCGAAGCCCATGCATTTCACTGTCCTCTTAAGCGAGAATGGAGGTCTTTGACGTCATTTTCGTTGCGTGTGCTCGCGCACACCCGCGGCTGCTGCCTCGTGGAAAGAACGTGCGCCACTTATTATGTGCACTAAATTCTTTGGTTCAGTATCCCTTTAAGCACACAAGAAGCGTTGATGCATAAATCATTACACCCTGCATGTCCCAAGGTGTGATAAAACAAAATCACTGACACAACGCAATGCCATGTCAACCTTCCGATGTGTCTGTACTTTATTTTTTTTTTTTTTGTGCGATGACTAATATTCTTTAGATTTTCAGAAGATTTGCCCAATGACAAATTCTTCGATCAGTACTTACAGAAATATGCGAAACTTAATTCAAGTAAGTGCAGCACATGGGTCATCAGTTTGCTGTAACTCACCCTTAGGTTGGTGGCGATTATATCGTCAAATTCAGTATCGCTTGTTTCCCCTATCGGCGCTCCCATTTCCGGGATGCCAGCGCTGTTCACCACGACGCTGATCTTCCTGCCCACAAACAACGACTCTATCTCTCCAAAAAGGTTGCTGACGGCGTTCGAGTTGGAAACGTCCACAAATATGGCCCGGTGATCGCCCTTGTACGAAGCTGTGCAAAGAAAGGATAAGAGGAATGGACCCAAACCATCGTTATGTGCAGTTAATTCTTATCATCAAATGATGGTAAATAAATACCTACTTGTTATGACAAAAGCCTTAAAATGGCACAGAACATTAAAATGTACTAATTAATTGTCATATAGAAAGCAAATTACATAACAGAGAAGAGTTTACTGGTGCCATGATCAGCATGCGTGCGTATAGCGCGTGTTTTGCTAGTTTTGAAAATCACCGAGCACGCGTGTGCTGGACAACGGAGATGCCATACTGAGCCGTTTGTAAGAAATCAAATGTCTGCTTTGTTGAACGAATGATTAGACAGCGAAAAGTCAGTCAAGCTAAAACGGCATCTGGTGTCTCCATTGTGGTGGACAATTTAGGCAGTGCAGTTGGACTGCCAATCTGGGGCTTTTAATACCCCTGTCAGACGGCGTTTTAAAGGTCCTTTTCACTAAGCTCCTTTAAAAAATCGGCCAATCAGCTCGCGATGTGGAGTGCGCACGTGCTCTGCGGCACGCGCACGTGCTCTACGGCGTGCGCTGGTTCGCCGACTTTTATAAAGGAGCTTAGTGAAAAGGACCTTTAAAACGCCGTCTGACAGGGGTATCACATACATGCCGGGGGGGGGGGGGGGGGGCTTAGGATATCAGACGCCTGTACGATACTCATCCAGAAAGGGTCGCGAAGTTGCGGGGATCAAACTCAGCGCCATCCATTGGTTGTGCAAAGCGTCTTTCGCTCTACGTGCTAAACATTGAAAATGTCTTTAGACCATTCTAATAAGCGCCTTCCGTGCGCCGCCATCTTTATCAAATGGGCTGTGGGACGCGTCCTGAACATGCGCAGTAGCTTTTTTCTTCGGAGTGTCAGACGCCGCGCAATCGTCCAGAGACCGATGACGCAGCATATTTGACTAAGCGATAAGTGCTAGAAAAGTGTGTGGAAATAAATAGGTCACTCGACTGACCTTGGAGCACGTGTAGGGTTTCATTGGAGCCCGTACGGTTCCTGTCTGCCACGACGACGGTGGCGCCCCCTCGGGCAAGTACCATGCAGACGCTCCTGCCGATCCCACTGGCGCCTCCGGTGACGATCGCCAGGCGGCCACTGAGTCCCAGAGAACGGCACTCGCTCTGATCGTTTCCGCTCCCAGTGTTGTCCCGATCATCATTTTGTTGACTGGGTACAGTCCCTGGAAACATGCAAGATTGCGGGCGGGTGAATATAAACCGATTCTAATAAGGTTACGTGAACTGATTTTGAGTTTGACAATACATCAGACCACCTGGAACAGGTGGCTTAAAGGTGGGAAATATCGCCAACTCGTAGACGAAGATTATATAGACTATATCCTTCAAATTATACTTTCTAACCAAGAGAATTGTATTTCGGACACCATTGGCAAGCAGGAAAGCGAAACCATTTTACTGTTTAGAATTTAAATGACATGTTCAGAGATACAAGACAAAGGCAATTCTGATACACCAGAGATGGATCTCACAGCATCATCGTTCATGTTTCGTTCGCAACCTGATTTCTTGCTGCGAGTTTTTTTTCTGTTTTGTTCCTCCGCCCTTTCCGAGTGCTGAGCAAGCTATTGAAGGGCAACAATGCAGTCGCCTTTAGCATCACGTGGAAAGCCCACAAGTCAAATGGTGCAATGTAATTCCGTTTAAATGCTTATTAAAGATAGCCAGCAAAGTTCGAAAACTGTCTAGTCAACAAAATCTCTCATTTTGTCGAGCTGCTGTCCCAGATGATGTCGGTAACGTCAATACATAAAATACATTACTATTTATTTTTGCTTTTGACTGTAGAGCGTGCACATATGGCGCCAGTGGCGCCATCCGCGCCTCGCGGCATACGCGTGCGCGCGTAGGCTTGACGCAAGCCACGCAAGGAGTCTGCCTCAATAGCGTTTTGCTAACAAGCCTCGAGTGCGTCTTTAACTACACGAGCGCAGGCCACAGGAGCGCAGGTGCTGTAGATGCCATCTGATGCAAGCGAACGACAGCACGCTCACGTGGGTGCGCCAGCTTTACACGGCGGAGCCAACGTTGCCAACAGCAGCCAAAGTGTGGATTTTTGGTTTTTATGACATGTCTGGAGAACGATTCCACGATAACGATTAGGCGTTTCGGTAAACAGATGATGTACAGGTGTTCATTACTATTCTTCAATGTGAAATGACCCATATTAAGACCGTTTTGAAATTGAGCAAAGCTGCACTTTAGGAAACGTTGCAAGTATCGACTTTCTTCCTTACAAACGTCCCTGTCTATTATGTCGTGGCCCGAGGCATCCTCGTCGCCAATATTATGTCATGGTCCTGGACGCCTGGCATAGCGACTGAGAAGAAATAGGTCCGTACGTCGAAAGCTTCGAACACAAAATGCATGATGGTTATTGCTATGGGGATGCTATGTACACAAAAATGACAATGTTGTCGACACACCACTGTCCAAGCCTCTAACGTGATAGCAGGACACATTTCAGCGGAAAAGCCAATTGCCAGACGACTTGTAGGAACACAGCTTATATCACAGCACAATAAATAGTTCCTAGTTCACTGCTGCCAAGTTGTTTAGCTTACAAGAATACTTTGGGCGCGTTCGAGAAAAGAAACGCCACGTGTTTTCTCTGCATCTGGTGTCAGCCGGACACTTTGACGGAAAACATAAATTTGAAATATTGACTGTTTTCAACTTTCTATGTGCGAACTTTGTCTCGAATAGGTTGTAATTTCAACGTTATTTATATAATAATATTCGACATTCGGGTAATTTTTGGTGCACCCCGTGTTGGGCGGAACTGTTTTTTTATGTCATCAAAGAGCTTAAAAACTTCGTATGTCATCGCCGATCTCACATTGAATCAGTAACGCCTTAAACACGGTGACATCGACAGTTTCTGCATGAGAAGAAACAACCATGTTTTACTACTTAAAAGAGAAGTCGTCTGTGCGAGCATTAACTGCTCCCTGTCGACGGAATTCGGAAACGTATTATGTGGGAAGAACGTAGTCACACTTTGATTACGTGTCTTACCCAGCACAAAGTAAAATAAAATAACAAACAAAAAAGTCTTTTGGCTGGAGTGCGAGGTTGCACCAAACCAATAAAAGGTATACCTTAACGCATCTCTAGGAATTTGTTTGACAAATTTTGGGCGTTTTAGTCGGCAAGTTAAATTTCTGTAACACTGCTCGAATGCTGCAGTGGAAGAGCTCATACGTATTTAGAATCTGGCAACAGATGGTTAACAATTCAGCACTAGCTACAGAAGTAATGGACTTGACCCTGTCAATATTCCATCCCCGTATGATTTTATGCTGCAAATACTCTTGTCTGAAAGTACTTTCAGAATCTCACAACCGACTTACCAGTTGCCAGGAAAACCAACAAAAAGGGGAGGTTGCGGCCGTTCATGGTGAACTCCTTTCTGAAAATCTCTGAAATGATTGGGAGCTAATAAACAAAATGTTTACTACCACAGGCCTACTCCCGTTTCGGGGGACGGCATGTCACAAACAGATGTTTTGAAGAGGCATAAAAACTGAGTTCCCAACTCGCCAGAACGCGTGTGTTAGGATGAAGGATGATGCACTCCGCAGCGTGTTCGATAGGTTCCCCTGCCTCACGATAAATGTTTGGTGTTGCGCGTGCGAGAAACCCAATTCGACATAAACATCTGTAAGCACACCGACATCTGCGCTGAATGGAGTGAACGTCCTTAAACCAGCACAGATGTAACGTCCTGCATCAGCGTACAATGGTGAAAGTAATGTTTAAAAATACTTCCGGGTAATGGCAAAAATTTTACTGTCCTTATTATCAGCTTTTCTCCTAACTTCTGATTTTGCGGACCGCAAGATCGGAAGTTGGGAAAAAAACTGATAATAAGGACAATAAAATATTTCGTGCTATGGGGTTCTACTTGTACTTGTATATTTCATATATTCGAGTTTCATATTTTAGGGTTTATTTCATAAAATCTAAGATAAATCTTTAGTAGGGTACGTTGTTGGGCTAGTTGGTTCATCTTAGTAAAAGATATAAAATAGCGCAAAAAAAAAAATACAAGGACAAGAAGTATACAGGACAGGCGCTAACTTTCAACTAGTTTTATTCAGGAAAAGCAAACATATATATACACACGACAGGCAAAGCAGCACCACGTGAAAGTTGATTAATATTTTACACGGTCATTCAAAAACTGAAATTCTTTACAATGCAGTACAATAGACGTGTCGCTGACACATGCCGTCCCACTTTTTTTTTTTTTTATAAAGAAAGCTTCCAATAGCTCTCGAGCGACCGTCTCTCGGCTTCTCCCTAGTATCCTTATCCGCTGAAGTCGCTTTATACTAGGGAGAAGCCGAGAGACGGTCGCTTGAGAGCTATTGGAAGCTTTCTTTATACAAAAAAAAAAGTGAGACGGCATGTGTCAGCGACACTTCTATTCTACTGCATTGTAATGAATTTCAGTTTTTGAATGACCTTGTTAAATAATAATAAACTTTCACGTGGTGCTGCTTTGCCTGTCATGTGTATATATATGTTTGCTTTTCCTGAATAAAACTAGTTGAAAGTTAGCGCCTGTCCTGAATACTTCTTGTCCTTGTCTTTCTTGCGCTATTTTATATGTTTTACTAAGATAAACCTTACATCAAATATTGTAAAATGCTCACATATATAAGGTATTTCTCAAGAAAAAAAAAAAAGGTTAAATCGTAATGCTATTGAAGAGGGGAAACTATTAGAACACATCATTGCAAATGATGTGTTAGAACACATCATTGCAAATGGCACACTCAACATGTACTTTAGCTGCACATGACGCTCAAAACTTTCTGACAAGGAAATAACTCTCAATGATAATAATACAGCAAACAAGTTACTGGGATGTCTCTCATCCCCGTCTGGAGGCATCTTTTATAAATGATGGCAGGCTGAGAACTGGATGGTCCTCAGTCATCCCAACAGGGACATAATATACTACGTGTCAGCCTGGTTTACCAAAACAACTAGATATATTTTCTGCCCAATGTCCCTCTTGACTCCCGAGTCATTTTCATCGCATTTGCAAAGTTGAAGCTGTATTCGGTTTACAAGCAATGGTTGACAAGCTTGGCGTTTTCCTTTGGGCATATCTGCACCTTTTATCTTTCTACTTCTGTGCTTTGAGCCTTGTTGTTCGCCTGCGGACCTTTGCCTCAGTGTAGGCTCACAGCGCTGGTAGCAATCCTGCACTCCATATTTCATACTTCTGTGGCACATTGATGAATTTGGGTTTTGCGTTTAGAGAGCATATCACAAAGTATTTGCTGTGTTTTCAGCACCGTACACGCATATGATGAATTGAGGGTGTGGCAAATCGCATCGAACACTTTCTTAATATATGGAGTGGCAATAATTTACTATTTTTTATTTTTTTTGTTACTGTGTTTATTGTGACGCAGAAGTAATAAACAAAACGTATATTGCACTCCCATCTTACGTTGGAACAACCGGCATTGAACTTTACTGACGTGCGGAAGTCTGCATTGGACGGGATGTTCTCAGACGGAAATTAAACATTCGCTATCTATTATACAGGGCAACGTCCAGAAAAGTGAAATATTTATTATTTTCTGCTTTACGAGTAAACTGAATTGCAGAGGAAAATCTGACGATTTTGTGCATATCCCCCAATTTGTTACGACTCAGCCTGGAAAAGGCGTCATCAATGAATCGGTTGTATGATTTTTTTTGTTTGCACATTGATGTTAACTTTATTTGCGTTAGGTCTTTCGCAGAAACGGAAACATAATTTCCGGTGTGAGAGCTTTCAATCTGAGGGCACGTCTCATCCAGAGGTCAAATTAACTACAGTGACACGAAGAAAAATAAATAAGTCATCTACAATGGAAGACGTCTGCGACGGGAATGTTTTATTCAGCTGTAAAATTGACGTCACACGGACTGTACACCCCGCTAAATTTAGCGGAAAAACTGACGTCACATGGACTGTACACCTATAACCTCCTGAGACCCGAAAAATATCGGGCAGAAGAATATTTGTTTAGCGGTGCAGTTTTGGTGTGTCCAAGGTCCGGGGGAAAACAAACATATTAACTTCGCTTGATCGGTTAATTAGATTCGTTGTTATGGCACGTACAGGATACTGTACATTGGCTTTCAGTGAATAAAATGTAACTAAAGGCAGCCTTTTTGGCGTTCAACTTGGTTCAACAAAGATACGTGCAATTTCCGCACTAGCCTACAGCGCTATGAAAACTACTTTTTCTGGACTAGATTGGGGCGACGTTGAACTTCCGAAAGGGCTTTCTTACCGCTTATGAAATTCGGAAAAACAGTTTCTTCGAGCAACTGAACACAAAAACGCATTGCCAGTTGTGCAGCGAATTCTGCAACGAGCATTGCAGCCGTCGTTCCTGCAACGTGGCTAGTGCTTTGCATCAACATCCGCTACTTCGGGCATGTGGTCTGCATTCTTCACGAGAAGCTCAGTTCGAGGAAGCGGGACTGCCTTTTTTTTTTGTTAATACAACTGGTGACTTCAGATAATAACTTTTCTCGTTGATATCATTTCTGGTGTTGCAAGCGCCTTCCAGCAGTCTGTTTTCGATTTGGAGTTTGAAATCCAAAGACTGAAGGAAGTCTTTCTTGGGGATGTCAGTTTGGGTACGCTCTTCGCGATACTGAAACTACGAGTTTACAATGGCAAGGTCGACAAAATGAAACATGAATCTCACAGTCCACTTCTTGGTTCGAACCCTCAAAAAGAAGCCGCTCAGAAGGTGGTCGCAGATGTCCAGCCCACCCATGTTTTCGTTGTACGTTTTTTGATCAAAGCTGGCCGAGGGACAATAATGTAAGGCTTATCGGTGTTCGACCAGCGCTTGCCACATTCAGTGAGCTCTGCGGAATCCACCGTGGGCAGTAAAATCACTCCCTTCTTGCCGGGCCACTTGTCATCATCTTCACTGACAAACTCAACATGAATGCCTGTTTCTGACTCTGCTTGTCCGAAGGCAAGTTGCGTTTTACCTCTGCGGGAATTCTGTTCAGCATGTAGCACCAAAGCCCCTGTGTTTGAGCTCATCCAGTAAAGATAAACTGGTGAAAAAGCGATCAAAGTAAAGAACATGGCCAGGTTCCACTCCTTCAAGAAGTTGCAGCACAGCTTGAGCGCAAGCGCCACAATTTGGCTGGGAGTCGTTGTCCACAAACGTTGTCGTCCCCTGGTACACGTGAAAATTTAGCACCTTTCCGGAAGGGCGTGCAAGGACCAACAACGTGATCCCAACAGGATTCGGTTCTCTCGGAAGATACCAACGAATCCGCTGAAGGGCACCATTTTCTCATCCAGACTCAGTGATCTTTTCCTTGCTGCATGTCCATTACAGGTCTAACCTTCCAAAGTGTGTCCTTTTTTTCTTCGTTACTGACGGAAAGCGGGTCAACAAACCTCAACCGTGAGCAAAAAAAAAAAAAAAAATCCCGATTTCTTTATATAATCTTGCAGATGCAGGGAACTTTGGTCTCCGCACTCGAGCACATGCTTCAGACACACCATAACGATGCACACACCTAAGAATTTCTTTATTTTCTTGGCTGTGGCAATTGCAGAATCGACGCCTTCACTGTCCTGCACACCTCATAAACTGCTGCAGAGCGTGAGCTTGTCAACAAAGTTCTCAGTAAAAGAGAGCGTGCAGTAACTAATGAAAGTGCAGCCATCATGCGTGTCAGTAAGAGCGTCGTAATCTCGGAGGGCCGTCCAGGTAGGACTAAAGCTAAAAAGGATTTAAAAACTATATCAAATTCTAGGAAACTTCCATTGCAATTTTCTTTTCGTTAAATCTTCTTTTGCTTGTCTTTTTTCCCTCCTGATGATGCCTCGATGTTCTTGACGCCTTTCTTGAGGACTCAAAATCGGTTATTCTGAGTCAGAGGGGTTTGATTCACTGCTTCCTCGTACAATCGTACTCTAAGGACCCGTATAATCTTCATCACCGTCTGACAAGTCCTCGATATCAGACGACTGAGCAAGCATTTTCGATAATTTCATCCTGATAGTTAGGTAATGAACGAACAAATTTCCCGCTGAAATACAGATGACAACACAGTTAGACATTTTCCACAAACCGTTTCTCCATTGAGTGAAGAAAAATGCAATTTTCTTGTTTTCACAAGATATCGTAAAAAACTAATGAAACTAATGGCGTTAAGCCGGCTGTACATTGAAGCATCAACACACTTTGAAAGGTTTCTATCAGATTAAAGATTTGAAAGACGTGTTCATAGTGAGCTAGACATCGTGTTTAACTCTGTACAACACGAATTAGAATATTAAACAAAATAGAAGTAGCGATAAAAATTACTTAGAAGACTTGCCTGGAGAAACTCCCGTGCATCTGTTTCCCGACATTTTTTTTTCCCCAAACGGCGGACAGCTTGCGCTATCTTTTGGACGGAGCGGAGAGCTCAAGTGTACAAGAGCACCTATATATGCTCCTCTTGCGGAGCAGAGTACCGGAATGGTGCTTTGAGGGTGGCCATGTTGGGTCCAAGGCCGCACTGCGGGAAGCGACCGTCGCTTCTGCAAGAGCCTCGGATGCGCAAGCTACGCGATCGTCCTCCCTGTCGTCTTTTTCCCAGACTTTTAATACATGCTTTAAAACGTCGCTCGCGTTATGAAAGAACGCGATTATACTGTATCTAGTGGCTACACATAATTTTGAATGGTCGAGGGACCTTCTAGTTTCTTCTATTTTAGTGTAGGATGTATATTTCGCAAACTCAAAGTGAGAACATGACCCGCCCGAAACTCGGCGCCTGCAAGGTCGCTTTCCCGCACAAAGGTCGGATCCAGCTAGGTGCACGTGACCGCTTCTCCGCCAATACGCAGTTGGCGGTGAAAGAAAAAGGAACATGATACTCTGGCTCTCCAAGCAGAGCCTATACGGTTACTCTTAGGTGTACAGTTGGCTGTGCACGTGGTCTTAACTCTTATTAAAGGAGCGCGAATTTTTTTAAAATTACATCTACCTGCGTATATTGCTGGCTGTACAATGGGCCTCAGGAGGATAGACCAATGCCACCAAGCGAACTGCGCAGGCGCGCGCAGTCCTGTGGGGTTGCCGCCGCCATGCTACTTGTAGTCATCGCTTTACCGCTTCCCGGTTGCATAGGGCTGTGATACGCGTACATCAGTGTACATCATCATTTGGTATCAACTTGGATTCTCCTGCATGTTGGCACTTCAAAGATTGTGTTGTTTGTGATGCTTTAGTTCGTCACCAAGCGCAGAAAAGCAGTTCCAGTCGTCTTATCGCTTTAGAATCGCTTTGTCGTCTGGTTGCTCGTCATCTGCTTCTTCGTCTTCGTGAACGCGTGAACTTACTGCGTTCACGTGGTGGTCCTGCTGCTGTAATTCATGCAATTCATTAGCATGTAATTCAATGGCGAAGAATACAAAATGTCTAGGTATCATCGGCTCGGTGTAGCGCCGCAGAACAGCATCAGTTGTGTTGGTGGAAAACTGAGCTTGGTAGTGCTCAGGCTTCTGCATAACGTTAAATCGAGAATGAAGAAAGAACAGCTTAATAGACTTTCTCGGTGAGAGATAGTTCTCTAAAAGTCGTTCCATTCTTTTTGACAGCCTGTGCGACAGGGTACATATGAACTGCGGGGAGCCTGCACACAAAGAAGAGATGATCCACAGAAAGGCCATGTCTGACGCGCCGTAACAACTCGCATCTTTGAAAAAGAAGCAACCATGCCAGATACCTGAAAACTGGGCGGAGAATAGTTTTCTTATCGTTTCTATTCAGTTCTATTTTGTTTACGCAAGCTCCTAGCGCTAACATTGTCCCGACGGTGGAAGCTTTTTACTGCGATAGCAGTTAGTGGGCTAATTCGCGGATTTCGCGCAGTCGACCGGCCGCGCTCCATATTGACGCGTGCAATTTTCGGCACTCCCCCAAAATATTCCACATTGACGTCACACCATTCGACACGAGCCTGATGTCACGCTGCGCATCACGTCACCTGTTACCAGGCCCCAGCTGACACCATCACGTGACATTGTCATGACAAGTCACGTTGGACAGTGACGGCACGCGACTTAATAACGTCAGGCGACACCGTGAGTCACGTGACAATACGTCATCGCGTGACATCATGACGGCACGTAGAAACATAAACGTAAGACTACTGATAATGAAAAGAATAAAAACAAAGCGTTTTTGCTAATTGTGCACGAAAGATTCTCTGGCGATAAAACGAATAGAGCTAGGTGGGCGGGTGTTAAGCCGGTGAAACCACGGGCGTAAAATTAGGTGGAACTACACGCTTGAAACTTGAGAGCGCGATTTTGGAAGAGTGTTTTTAGTGACCACGAGGCAGTGTTAATACCCCTGTCAGACGGGCACGTTAAATGACATTTAAGCAAAATGACATTACAGCTCGGCCAATGAGCGTGAGCGATGAAGAACCAGGATCACGTGAAGAACCAGGATCACGAGCTGATTCGCCGAGCGGTGAATGACATTCCATCAAAATGACATTTACTTTCCCGTCTGACAGGGGTATTAGTTTGTGGCCAATAACATTCAAAAGACGCTCAGGCGGTCACACCAACGACAGGGAACGGTTTATGCTTAGACAGGCAGTTTCGCCGTTCCCTGGATTTCAAACTTGGGCACCGAACTTTCGAAGTTTTCTTCAATTATAATAATAAGTAATAGCTTTATTTACCATGTATAAGTATGGTGGGGGCTGAGGAAAAAAGCTGTCCAAGCAGCTTGACTGGTCCTCAGCCCCCCTCAGGTACATACAGTGGCGAGAAAGACATTTAAAAAGAACGCAATAAACTACATAATAATACAAGGTACTTTCATCGTAACAATGAACAACAGACAACTATCAGCAATACATCAACCAAGAATGACACTTGCCTATAAAATAAATTGGGACGTTGTACACAAGAAAGGGAAAACTATCCAAAATATTCGAAGATGCTTCAACATAGTATATATACACATATACATATACACACACATACATACATACATACATATACACACATATATATATCTATATATATATATATATATATATATATATATATACATATATATGCATACACATACACACACACACACACACACATATATATATATATATATATATATATATATATATATATATATATATACACATATATATGCATACACATACACATACATACACACACATACATACACATATACACACACGTACACGTATACATATATATGTGCGTGTCTTTATGCTTCGTACATTGCGCGAAGTTCACTATATCTGCAAGTGTACAGATCAAACTAGTTTGTGCCCAATAACATTGTCTAACAGGTTCATGAATTGCTCTCTCTTAGTAAACCATAATTTGTTCCAAACCGCTAGAATTTTCGTCCGGTGTGTTACTTGGTTTCATCCGGAACGCCTATGGGGACTTTATGGTGCGCGCTCGCACCTTTACCGATCATTCAGTTCATCTGCTCCGAAATTACATCTTGGCGACTTCGACGTCACACATCAGCTGTAAAAGTGTTTCACCTTACGGGTAGTGTAAGTTTTTATAATTTTTTGTTTCTGAGATTTCGATCGGTGGTAATGTAGTATAGATCAGTAATGCCAGCCAAAATAAAGTTGTGCCATAATAGACCACTACAAGGTAGGTGAGGCTCGTTTTGTACCTTTTTGGTGGTAAGTGTTGCACTTCCAAATCGCATTATGCGGTGCTTTTAAGTTTCGTTGGAAAAAAATGAAGACTGCTTTCGGAAAAGTATTATTTGAAGAAGTGCATATCGGTAACCGCTGCTCTTTTTTTAGTGATTGTTCTAACATTTTCAAGCACGGTTATGCCTGAAACATGCCGTCGCAATAACATCATAAATACAAAAGCGCAAAGGACAAGGACAGAACACAGAATGAACAGGACAAGCGCTTACTAACAACTGATTGTTTAATGAATGAAAAAAGAAAGAGGAAAATTAGAGGAGATTTACTAAATTAAAATGCCAATTCTATTCGCACGTAAAATGTTTAAAAATTATTTGGTAAAAAAATTAACAAAATTAAATTGAAAAAAGAGACAGATAGAAAAATAAAAAGAAGGAAAAGTAGCCAGATTAAGAAAAAAAGTTGAGGTATCCTATCTCTTTCTCGGACAGTGAAATTGATGGTGTGCTGAAGCACGTGTCTCCTTTCTCTATTATAGTTTTTGCCTCAAAAATTCATCTGGCTCTCTTGCTCCGAAAGCGTTTGAGTACTTTCGTTTGATTGAATAGAGGAGTGCATTTACGGTCTCTGACATGTATGGCCAAGTGTCCTGATAGTGAAGCATGTAGGGAAAGATCATGCTCTCGTAGTCTTACATTTACGCATCGCCCAGATTGACCGACGTACACTCTCCCACACGTGCACGGAATTTCGTAAACGATGTCGGTCAATCTGGGCGATGCGTAAATGTAAGACTACGAGAGCATGATCTTTCCCTACATGCTTCACTATCAGGACACTTGGCCATACATGTCAGAGACCGTAAATGCACTCCTCTATTCAATCAAACGAAAGTACTCAAACGCTTTCGGAGCAAGAGAGCCAGATGAATTTTTGAGGCAAAAACTATAATAGAGAAAGGAGACACGTGCTTCAGCACACCATCAATTTCACTGTCCGAGAAAGAGATAGGATACCTCAACCTTTTTTCTTAATCTGGCTACTTTTCCTTCTTTTTATTTTTCTATCTGTCTCTTTTTTCAATTTAATTTTGTTAATTTTTTACCAAATAATTTTTAAACATTTTACGTGCGAATAGAATTGGCATTTTAATTTAGTAAATCTCCTCTCATTTTCCTCTTTCTTTTTTCATTCATTAAACAATCAGTTGTTAGTAAGCGCTTGTCCTGTTCATTCTGTGTTCTGTCCTTGTCCTTTGCGCTTTTGTATTTATGATGTTTAACCAACTAGCCCAACAGTTAATTTTAATTCGCAATAACAGTTATGACCACCAAAATACATCGAGCGAAAAGTGTATTAAAAACGGCCGTTACAAAGCTGTGCAGATAGACCAACGGATAGACAGCTACGGAGCGAGTGCTTGGCGAGATTACAACGTACGGAACATTTCGACACGCTCTACTACATCTCGTGGCTGTAATCTTAAACTCTTTATTAACTAACGCGCAATGGGATCGATATAGACCCTTTTCACATAAGCGCCGCCATCTTCAATTGGTGTCACTTTCAGTATCGGGGAAGACGTTGTTTTGCCGCCAATAAAAGACATTTAGGATATAAGCGTAACCGTCACGAATTCCTGTTTTCCGTCACCTCTATTTTTTCCACTCTTTACAGGTTGAAATTTTTAATATTTTTTTCGTCGTACATACCTACGCCTATTAGGTGGCTGGGGACAAGAGTACACAAAAAAGGTCTATGAATTATTAAGCAGATCGTAAAACAAATCGCCAAACGCTATTTTTCCTGCTGCTCAGTCCGGCTCTGTTTACCTTTCTTAGCCAGTCTTTTCGGGGGCTGCTTTCCTCCGGAAACACATAAATCCAATGCTTGTTTGCCTGGTGCTGTTATTGCAGCACCCTGGTAAGCAACAGGTGAAGTCACCCATTGAAAACCGTGAGTAAACACCCGATAAAACGTCTCGTGCTAACCCGAAAGTTTCCAAACGCCGGGCGTACATCGCCCATTCACGCGGCCGGAAAACTGGGAAGAACTACAGGTACCAGAATGCACCGCGGCAGAGGTGGAGTCGGGAAACTCTTGGTGAGACCGGGTTATTCAGTTTCCCCACTAAATTTGGCGGGAAAATCGATGTTGATGCCACGCGACCTACTCTAAACAAGAGTCTACATAGTCTCCTAAACAACTTGAAATGATCACATCTGAAATACTGAATATAATTCATTCTTGGACTTTGAGGGCACAGGCAATACCACCTAGAATACAAGGCCTGCGCATGACGTTTCGTTAGTAGATCCCCGACCCGCCCCAAGCGGCAAACACCCCGAAGCTTGACGAGAGTAGGGGCCCCGCGGAGCGCGGGCGAAAAGTGATCCCAGCGTCCCTGGCGAGCTCGGAGCCTCCGCTAGCAGACGAATTCTCCGCTACGCATTGGTTTTGCCCATTTCCGTGCGAGGTGACCAACGAAAACAAAATTGGTCACGGGTATTCGTTGCTTTGAGTGTTAAAAAATAGGTGCCTCCTCATAAGTGAAGGACATTTTCTTCGCGTGGGAAAGATGTTAGAGTTTTCAGGTTGCAATTTTGGGACTCTCCTAAAGAAAACACTCTGTTACAACTCATGTAAGCGAGGCAAAACACGAATATACCTTCACACTGTCTTTTGAAAAAAGGGCAATGTACAAACATCTTAGAACGTAGCCACGTTTCAACTTTACTGTTCTTATCAATCAATTTGTTTTGTAGTTGCAGTTCCCATTTCTCATGAATGTCTCGCTTATAAGTTATAACTCAGCTGCTCAGCCTAGCACGCCACCCAGGGTAGTTCTTTATGTGCAAATAAATATTATTATTATTATTATTAACTGTTTTGTCGAATAGGCGAATAGGATGAGGAAGCAAAAGGCAATTTCGAACTACGTACGTTATTGCGATGTCAGTTTGCTCTGGAAGAATTCGATTGTGCACATGCAAATTTGACGCTATTACGGAAACTGTAACTAATAAAAGCGGAGTTACAAGCAAAGCAGACTTTTTGCGCGTCCTAAAGAAAAAGAAAACAAGAAAAGCGTCGTAGTGCAAAAAAAGAAAAAAAAAGTGATTTCGGTCACGTTATATACGATGCACAGATTCCGATTGTTAGCGCCCGGACGACTAACGTCTTCGTCGCCTTCTACGATAAAAGTCGGCACACTTTGGAGTCTGGACCGCCGTCAGCAACTCTTTCCATTTTTTCAGTCTACTTTCTTTTTATTTTTGAGGAGGAGCTACGACGTCGCGTTCTTTCTTCCTCCTGCTTTTATGTGTTTTTTTTTTTTTTGTGTGTGTGTGTGTGTGTGTGTGTGTGTTTTTTGTTTACTTGACGTTCGGACCATCGCGCATTTTGTTTTGCCTTGTTTGGACCTATAGTTTACCTAGTTTTTGCTCTATTTTCTTTACTTCGGCGCTTGCTACCGCCAGTCCGTCTGCTACGCTGTGCCCGGACATTTTGAGGGCCGTCTGCAACTTTGTTGTTGTTTTCTTCTACTGTCGTCTGCGATAACCTTCTAGTTTCGCCTTCGATTGAGTTTCTAATCCGAAATCTTCATACGTGCTTTTTGGTATTTATTAAATATATTAAAATGTGCAAGCTCCTTATACATTTATATTCGAATTTTATTTGTCTACGCCGGAACGTCTGCTATGGGTCATCGTTTTTTGATCAACCGGCCGCCTTCGGGCATACACCAGCGCATACTTGGAGATGGCAGGCGTGTCATGCCTACCACTGCAAAAACAAGTTTTTGCGATGTGTTAGAAAGTCCTTCTTCCGCTTTCCGAAGACCGAACAAACGTGAGTAATTAAGTTGCTGCAACATTAAAATTAAGCTAAAACAAACAACTAAAAGAAAAGAGAAGCTCCTTTTTTATGCTGCTGTTTTCCATTTTTTTCCCCCTATGTGCCGCAATGATCGTCGTCGTTGAAGGAGTTTTTGGCTGGGTGGTTTGTATCTTTCTATCGTCTGCTAAAGTTTTGTTTTATTCGCCGTTGTTCGCTACCTGTTCCCCATTTCTCTTTATTTTCGTCTGAGAAGGAGACCCCATCTTTCCTGCAAAGTTCGGAAAATGTTTGCATGGTCATTTTCTCGTTACTTTTTTGTTTTTGTTGTGCTGCAGCGGCTGGTTCGCTTGCTCTGGTAATCTTAACACGTTGTTTTCGCACGTTTTAATGATCACCTATTTAGGTAAGAAACTGTGGCAACGCGCAGTCTGCAACGGATCAACAGTAACCTACTACGACGTAGTTCGAGCAGCTAAACGCCTTTCTTCCGCTTCCCAGATGCGCTCCAAACTCGTGTGATCCCCTGAGTGGCGTTTGAGACCGCTAAATAGACTGCTCTATCTTTGTTTATGCGTGCGTTGTTATTTGATTGTCGTTGCAGTTGCGATCAGTGGATTCCGCTTCGCAAGCGGACTGACCGTAATGAATTGTTTCAGCTGTTGGGGTGACGAAACGGGGCTCGCAAAGCGTCTGCTTACGTAGACTCCGAGTCCTTTATCGGCGTTCGCCGCCGCTTCCGTGGGTTTTCGCGCATTTACTGGCGGCCACAGCTGCGTGCGCGACTGCTTAGCGCGAGCTAATAACGAGCTACCACAAGTTCATTTGCAATGTGCATGCGACACCAACAAGATTGCCGATTTTAGCAATGTAAGCTCGTTCTGAGCACGACCACTGAAGCTGGCAATGCAGCAGGCGATGGAGCAGACGATGTAGCAGACGATGGAGCTCATCCGGGCTACCTAGGGGGCGCTGAGGGGATCTACTAGTGATGACGTTTAGAGGAGGAAACGCGCAGGCCTTGTGTTCTAGGTGGTATTGGCACAGGTCGCTGCCAATTTTTTATCAATCATATCTGTTACGTCATACGCGCCGCCATTCAACTTCCTCTAGCTTAACGTGACCTTGAGAAAAGCTATCGCTCTCTTTCCGACTGCAGTTGGACTGGGCGAATTTTCCCCGGGTCATGGGAGGATAATATTTTCACCTGGAAACCTCCCTATTGGCAAAACAACAATGACTCTTATTTTAATCAGATCTTGATCTCTGCCTTTTGACCGACTGCGTGAGAGCTTACGTTTTTTCACAGTCTTGAATCATGCACTTCGCCTCTGGAGCTCGACTAAGCCTTAGTTGTTTTGAACACGCTTTACATTAATTATGCTTAGTATGTACTTTTATGCGTCACACGAAATGCATTTAGGTCAATTTCGAGTTTAAAAATCCGTTTAAAGAGCCCTTTAAAAGTATAGAGCACTCCGTACAGAGGTGCTGGGGTTCAGGTTCATCCCATTTCATAAGGAATTTTTATTTGCCAGAAAATTGATTAGGCAATTTGTCCTCCCGCGACATCGACGGCCGCTCCTGTCATGAAGCTGCTCTTCGGACTGCACATGAACGCAATCGTCTCGGATATTTCCTGAGGCTGTGCTAGGCGCTGAAAAGCAGTTTGGTCGACTATTTGGGCTACAAAGTCTTCGGGTAACTTTTGGGTCATGGGCGTGTCGGTGGGACCAGGCAGGATGGCATTGACGCGTATTCCCTTGCTGGCCACTTCAAGGGCTACAGCCTTGGTGAGGGACACGACGCCGCCCTTGGATGCGGAGTAGGGCTGCAGCAGCGGAGAGCCAGATTTGGCCGCGATGCTTGCGATGTTAACGATGGCGCCGTCCGTGACGTTGTTGGCCAGCATGTACCTCACCGTGGCTCGATCGATCAGGAACGTTCCCTGCGAGTAAAGGGATAGGTCAGGGGAACTCATACCACATAAGAACAACACGTAAAGGATGTCTGGTGCCTGGAGCGCGTCTTCGACTGGTGTGCCTAGCCAGTGGCTCCTACATATATAAGGTACGCTATGCCATTCGTCGTTTCGCCACGAGATGTACAAGCGCGATGCTCCACGTGACGACAAGCACGAACGGGTTAGTGACACATCCAAGCGACTGTTTTAATATATTTTTTTATTGTGGTATATTTTCAATATTATTAAAATGTAATGTAAATATAGATTCTAACAACATGGGCAACCTTCCTCTAGATATGCCCGCCTTGTTGCCAAATGATTTCGGCGCTTCATAATACCGAGGTCCGAGACCAAATCAAGCGCAACCAGGAGGCGCTGGTGCAGCGCGAGGCGAACTGGCGCGAAGCTGAACAGTGGCGCGAACGGCGCGAACACTCGGTCGTCTGTTTCGTGCGTCGTGCGTCGTCCATACGTTCACCTTAAAAGGCTCTTAAAAAGAAAAAAAAAAAACAAAAAAAACCCTTTTTTTTTTTTTTTTAACAGCCTGGTTGGAACTTGGGACACGCTTGTCAAGAAATTAATTTTACACGAAAAAAAAAAAAAGTTAGAGCAATATTTACGGCGAGAGATTTATTTGAAATTCTGCGCGCGAAGTCCATGACGTCACGGGTCATTCCAGAATGACCATCTCGGTCGTGAAGGCCAAGCCGATTTACCTCTTTTCCACGCGCCCGAAATGCTGAGAAAGAAAACAAGTGGAAAGGAGGTGACTGACGACTAAATCGCGTCTCGCGCAGTCAATATTGCTCAAAGAAAATGATTTTTTCGCGTAAAGTTAATTTTTTGACACACGTGTTCCAACCAGACTGTTAAAAATATCTTATTTTATTTTTGGGGGCTCTTTAAGTTGAGGCGAGAAGCTTCGCCCTCAGCGCTAGCTTTCTGCCCTTGCTAACACAAGTGTGAACGCGCAGGCACGCGTAACCAAAGCACTGAGCAAGACAGAGAGCTCGCGCTGAAGACGGAGATTATGATCTTAGCTTCAGGTTGAACAGAGTATAAATGGGGATCAGCGTTGCCAGATGGCCCGGTCTGACGTAGCCCAAAGGTGAAAATAGTGTAGCCCAAAAACCGCCAAATACAAAATCGGAAGGCAAATTTTTGTAGCCCAAATGTAGCACGCACTCTTCGTAATTCATAAAATGACTCATGTACAATAAGAAACGTGTTTCATTGACAAATACCTATTTCAAAACCTATACATGACTGTTCATTGACATAACACCACATTGCAAACTTCTCATAAAGGCGCTACTGGAAAGAACATATGACGACTTCATTGATACATCACGGCACTATTGAACTTCAGCAAAAAGCACTCATCGGGTTCAAAATGACTGCAACACCCATACCACTCTTTCATTCCACAACGCACAGGCAGGATCCTTTCTAAAGTCAGAGTTGCCATTTTGTTTCGGTGGTCTGTCTTCGTTACGTCACTTATATGATAGAACATGCCGGGTGGCATATTAAGCTCTTACCTTTCAAAGCCGGGTCCCGCTCCCATTCCTTCTTGTACTTTCTCGTATATTTTACCCACTTCTCCATCTTCATTCAGAGTCCAGACTGGTCTGGATAGAACCGAGACCGGTTTTATACGTCGTGGTTAGGTTAGGACCTTTGTCTCTGTTTCTCTTGCCCCCTTCCAACCCTCTGACCACCTTAACCCCACACAAAAGCCGCATGTCACAAGTAACCTTCACATCAGACACAAACAAGAT
The DNA here is from genome assembly GCA_013358835.2 of Ixodes persulcatus. Lineage (NCBI taxonomy): Eukaryota > Metazoa > Arthropoda > Arachnida > Ixodida > Ixodidae > Ixodes > Ixodes persulcatus. The sequence goes on along the minus strand of JABSTQ010002205.1, from coordinate 27,974 downwards.
GTCCGAACACCTTTACTGTGCTTTAAAACCAGCTGTGACAAGCTTCTTCTTAGAAGCAGAAAGGGTGGTGGAAGACTGAAAGGAAACAAAGGGTACAAAGACGGAGGCTTAGAGGTGTGATAATTCATCTTCGTACCCTCCTACAGTTTTACTAGGAAAGAAGTGAACCCGTTGACCCAGTTTGCAGCGGCCAGCCTTTATTTTGCAGTCTTGACACCCCACAACGGGGCCCCGTGGAAAAGAGAGAGCTAGGTCACCTTATCTTGAAACAAATCATTAGTTTAACAAGGCCTGGGGGCGACGCGAACGAAGAAATGTGTCCTCTGGTAATCCACTGGTTCGTCTTCCTATCAGGAAAGGAGTGAACCCATTGACCTAGTTTCCCAAGGTTGCTGTTCATTGACGTTCTCGAGATCTCGGAACAGGTACCAGGGGAAGAAAGGAGACAGGTCATCTTATCGCTGGTCGTTTGGACGAACAATGTTGGGTTCAATAGTGCATTGTTGCCAGAAAGCCTATCGGGCCGCCGCGAAAAGGAGTTCAGTCGTGGCACGGGGCGGTACCCCAGCGCGGAAGGCGCAGGAATAGCCCCAAAAAAAGCCATGGCTAGGCGCGGTCACAAATAGTCCAAAAATAGCCATGACGCCAACTTGTCTACCACGCAGCCAGACATTATTTTCAGTAACCCAATTTGGCTATAAATAGCCCGATCTGGCAACACTGATGGGGATTCATGTTTCTGAAATATGCCAGTTGAACGTATGGAGATACACGAAGAAAGGGAGGTAGAGAGAGAGAAAGAAAAGAGGACAACCACACTGCTGAAGGTCTTCTTTTTGCACACCCATTATTTCCGAGGTATGAAACTAATGCGTGTGGATTATCTTCAGTAAATGGTTGCTATACTTCGTTTCAGCTAAAGTCCAGACGCAGTCGATGCTACAGTCGCGAGCATGTGGTCCTGAACAGTGCTTGCACTGCACGAGCGCGCGTGCTTGGCAGGGACACTGCAAGCCCGGAGCTCGCGCTTGTAACTTCGGCTGCGTCTAAACTTAAGCTGAAACGAAGTATAGCCCGATTTACTGAAGATATTCCACACGCATTAGTTACATACCTCGGAACTTATAGGTGTGGAAGAAGAACAGGTTTACCTTCAATAAATGGTTGCTAGTCCAGTAGCTCCAAGCATATATTTTTACGAAGGACGCATGCACCTCATCGAATCCGAAGAGCTTACGCGAAGCGGAGACGAAACGAGGGAAGGATTGCCATTTGATCGTTGGCCAGTTGCTTGGCGGCTTGCGTTGGGCTTCACCGTCCGGTCAGTTTGGCGAACGCTTCCCTGGCTCCATCACACGGCATCCACACATACGACTTGCCCTCTTCCTACCACTTACCGCTGCTCGGTGCCCAAAGGCATTGTGTAACTTTTGTAGGAGGCGTTGGTTTCGTATTGTATTTCACCCGTACATCAAAAGTAGTCCCGAAGCGGCAACAAACGATGTCAAAAAAGCCGGCCTAGCATGTTGTTGGATGTCGCGACCCTGGCAGTTCATTATCAACTTCCCGGCAAAAAGTCCCAGCAAAACGCGTGTGTCGCTGTTGTCACTGCGTTTCAACTCCTGGCTGCTGAAGCCGCCGATGATTGTCAAGCTAGAGAGCAACCTGTAGCAGAATAGGCTTCTGCCACATTCACTACCGCTGCTCTAACACAGCACAGGATCTCGACCGGCGACAACATGACACATCTATGACGTCATGAGCCGGAAAGCAAGGGCCACTTTAAAGCGCACCGGAAACACGCCAGCCGGAGACGCCTTCCACACACTATAGCGGAGGGCTCACGAACTGCCTTTGCGAGGCAATCACGTGACCAGCTCCACAGGGACAAACGAGCTTGAAGTACCAAGAGGGACTGTTTTTCGAAGGTACTTTCCTGAGAAGAGCTGTGTGGGCGCGTGTGCTGTTTCGCGGGCTGAAAAGGTTCGCCTTGCTTTTCTCCTTGCAGAGTTGGTTACATGACTTGAAAATTCTCCTTGTCTCTTGGTTACTCAAACCCAGCAATTCTCTTCAGTTGAGACGCGAAATAAGCTTATGCATCTTTTTCTTGACACTGGGTTACTTTAGAAACGTATCACGCCGCCCGCGAGGTACGAAGTCTCGAGTAACGCTACGATATTATTACTAAAAATACAAATAATTCTTATGAAAATATTTAAGATGCCTGACGGGGTTGCCTTTAAGTTTACTCCGGTGAGCTCGCTCACGCTTAGAACACTTCTGGGTATATGTCCATTGAGTGTCCACATGCCAGAATTAGGTACCCGGAGAAAACATATGTCCTCGCCAACACCCTCACTGGCGTCCATTGGACATTTTTACATCCTAGGAACGTTCCGACGGACAATCTTTTCTCTCCGTAAATCACATCGTACCATGATAATGTAAAAAGCGCGAGCACCAGAGTGTGGTACCAGTTCTCTTGGAAGCAGTCACGCTTAGTCCGTTGCTTGCGGTGCAGGAGGCGTAAGTGTCGGTTATAAAGGCGGGAATTTAGTAATATCCACAAAAAAAATATTTTTTTTTGGATTAAAAGAACTGGAATCATAAAAAAATTAAAGATCTTTTGTTTTTTGATGACGGAGACTTTTGAGGTGCCCTTAAGATATTTTTTTGATTATTGATTCTCTATTCTGGACGTTAGAGCAAGATAAAGATCCACTCCGAGTCGTGAGCAGCACCTCTTGGATCGGCCTGCTTTGGCTCACCCTTAGGTTAGTGGCGATGACGTCGTCAAATGCGGTGTCATTCGTTTCCTCAATGGGCGCTAGCATTCCCGAGATGCCGGCGCTGTTCACAACGACGCTGATTTTTCGGCCAGGAAACGACGACTCGATTTCTTCGAAGAGGTTGCTGACGGCAGTCGAATTAGAAACGTCCACGTATATGGCCCGGTGATCGCCCTGGTAGGAGCCTGCGAAAGTAAGCATATACAAGAATGACACTTAAGCATCAACTAAATCATCATGTGCCGTCTTATAGTTTTGCTGGCAAAATGATAATTCTTATTGCATGAATCAATTAGAGTTATTATTTGATATGTTGGCTAATTTAGGCGGTCTCGGGTGTTGTTGAGAGAAACGACGGGGTCCCATCGCGGTGTGTAGTCAGGAAAATACATTATTAAGCAATTGCTAACGCGCGGAGATAAAAAAGAATAACGACTTACACGAATACGTGTTCTTTATGTTTTGATGGTCAGAATACCTTACGTACGAGCGAAGCCGACGCTACAAGCGCGAGCATGATGCTTGTATAACAGCGCCTGTAGAGCACGAGCGCACGTGCGAAGCCGGAATGATCAGAGCGTTTGGCTCGCGCTTCTAGCTTTGACTTCGCTCGCACATAACATGAAACGAAGTATAGTAATTCGCCAAGTGTTTGAAGAGTGTTTTTGTTTTTACTAATTTATATTTATTCGATATTTGTTTCAAGAGTCCCACTGTTTTAAACTTCTGTACTCCAGCCCGAGACAAGGCAAGAACAAATGAACAGACCCCCGGTTTCGAGAGTCACGTTCCGATTATTAGAGGGTCGGAACAACAGCACAATGGCGGAACCCCTGACAAGGCATAACGTGTTAATTCATTAATTCATTCCATAAAATAGCGAACGTCGGTGCGTGGCCAACGCTAGGAGCCGACGAGTCAATCAAAGAGTTGTCGAAAGTGCAACGTCACTGCGCTCATAATCTTTTTCCGTGGGTGCGTTTTTGCCTTGTAATCTAACGAAACGCATGAAGTGTGCCGTGACGTTGCGGTTTTAGTCCGCCATTGAGCAGGGGTTCCCCAGCTGTTAACAGAGGGCAGTCTTTCGAGAGGGGTCTATGAACATGCACACACGCTGTCTCAAACTAAGCTAAAAATTCATGTTAACCCTTTGTTGCATACTGGCCACTACAGTGGACAAAGTTCTTTATTTTTTTAAATAAAGTGCAAGCGCGCATAATACCCGTACGCATAATGTCCAGTTCAGCGGACATCTGTGTCTTCGATTGCCACTCATAAATGGCGCCACCATTTCACTGGTGTTGACATATTCAGCATTCAAGATGGCAGCTTCCACAAATTCGAGGAAAGGCACGTGCATATTTGCAAAAGCGTAGTAAACTGTTGCAAAAACTTGCTACTCCTCTGTTAAACGCTTTCATGTCTTCGAGGAAGTATTGAGGTGTAATCTGTATAAATATGAGGGTTCAGTAAGTCTTCATTGCTCAGTAAGTGATCTAATTGTGGCTTGTCCACTTTGGTGGACACCATGAACAGCAGCATTACGGGGCCATGTACTATGTACATATTGTTTTTGGTCAGCAGCGCTGTAAATATACTGGAATGTTCCAATTTTATGTTGTAATGAATATGGCGCCATAATTCTCCATATTTAAAAAAAAAAAAAAAACAAAAAAAAACTATATTTTGGTATTTTTTTCTTTTAGGGGCAAACGATCTGCTACCAAATCGCCCTTGAGGGAAGCAGACATCGATGAGTTAATGGATATTCCAATATCTGACTCAGAAATCAATGTCCTACTTAAAGACGGTCTGCCGTCAGGAAGTGATGGTGATATTTTAGAGAGCGAGGATGATGAAATTGACTATGCAGTAGAAGATGATCAAGGCAGGTGTGATGATAGCTCGGAATTAAGATACCAGCCAAAGTGATCAAAGTGATGATGAGGATCCAGACACGGAAACCCAAGCTCTAAGACGCCGAGCTAAAAAAAAAAAAAAAAAAAAAAGTTAAGGTCATGGGACCAGAGGGATCTGTGCCCCCAGTGCATGCTGTCCACTAGCTGTAGTAGACGTTCTCTAATTAATAAACTACATTCCTGAAAGGTAAGAAAAAAAATCCTGGGTCTTGACTTAATACCAATGATTGCAAAAACGCAAAATGTTATGATTTGCATGGACGCTTTTGAAGTATGCAACAAAGGGTTAAATACTCGTAGTTATATAAACAACAATACCGCTACCTCACTTGCAAAAAAAAAAAAAAAAAAAAAAACTAGTCGCATTATTTAGATAAACTACATTCTCAGTGCAATACAAATTTTTGCGACTGATGGAAGGAAAACGAATTTATTTAGCACACGCGGCGGACGGAGTTTCAGCCGCACGAATCTCCTTTGCGGTGCTCATTTATTTTGGATTGCTCGCAGCACGCATACCGACAGCACGCGTATAGTGAAAGGGTCGTCCGTCAAATCGCTTCCATCGTGCACCTGCCGTCTATCTGCACACATTGCGCTTGTTGTTTTAAGTCCACTCGTTCGCTCAGAGCCATCATCTATACATGGCTTTCACTGACGTCACAACAGCGGCCATCGTGGTGGTATTGCTGCCGAGCGCGCACCTTCGACAGCATACACTTCGCACCATCAAACTTGTTATTCTCGGCAAGAACAAATAGAAATGACCACCAGCACGAGGCGATGACGTCACGAGCAAGCCATGTATAGGAATATGACGCACGTGAATGAAACCTCCCCGTGGCGTTATGAGCGGCTCACGCAAACAAAAATACTAGGGCGTGGTGTCGATTAAAAATATTAACCCGAATAATCAGCAGCGTTTAATCTATTAAATAGTAGTTTAATCGGTTGGGGCGATTTTCAACAAAAAAAACAAGGGCAAATCTACATAGTTTGTAGATTTATTGCGCGATAAATAGAAAAATGTAAACGTTCAACTAGGGATACACTTTGATGTTAAATTAAGAACGGTCCAAAGGCACTTGTGGAACAAGAGGCGGTGGCAATGAAGTTTGTTGACATACTCCAGCAGGAACGAGTGCTCTTCGTTCAATCACAATGGGTGGTTCCTTTGTGTCAGGTACGCATGGTGTTCAGGTAGCCAGGATACACGTCACCCTCGCACTCTCCACAGCAGGCACGGCCGCACAGGACCCAATTCGGCTTCCGTCACTTCCGCCGTCGAACGATAGAGTGGAACTTGAAAGAACGCAGTTTATTCTTCGAAGGCGGAACCGCGGCGTTAGGCCTGGCGAGCGGTTGGTGTCCCAGGTCTTGCGCTGAACGTAGCTAATGATCTTTCCTCGTCGTCTTTTGTCCTGTTGTTACAGTTTTTTTTTCGAAGTTGCAATGGTATTTGGCGGAATATCGAAAAATGGCCGGGTGTCGGACCCGGGAGAGTTGTATGCGAATCCCGGACCAAAGCTCACCGAACAAAAGCTCACCAATTTTTTCACAGACCTGGACAACAGTTCACCAGGACAAAATTTCATGTTGGTCCTAACACGAGTGCGGACAACTTAGGTGCATGCGTGCGACACTAAAATGCAATAAAAAATTAAATCTGACAGGCGCGTGGTTTGTTGATTAGAGTAGAAACAAATTTATTCATCGGGTGGTTAGAAGCGAATGCAGTCCCTTACTAGCTCCAGCAGTCCTGGTAGATCTTGGTGTACCTGGAACCCCTCGAAAATATTTTTCAGACGTTTCTGCAAGCGCAGAGTGGTTTTTCGCACCCGTTTCTTTGAGGGTTCACCTCTCCGGGCTTGTGTCAATGCCGTGGCAACGAGTGCCTGATTTTGCTGTAGGCATTCAGTCAGCCTCCAGACGCTTGAATGTGCTTGGCTGACAAGCTTCTGAAACCCGGTATTCCATCCTTCGCAGGTGCTGTTCGTCCGGTCTTTATCTTGAAGAGTGGCGTCGTATATATTCCACCGTAACGGGGGAAACTCCGGTCGTCGTCGGCGCACAGTCAGGCAAAGGGAAGAGTTCGCTCTCGGTGCCGCCGCAGGAGGAGTAGAAGCATAACGGAAGGGGCCATTGCCATATGTGCGATCAAAGTAGTTCAGCAGGTGCCCGATGTCACCGGTAGACTTTTCCCTGATGTAGGTTAGTCCTTCGGGCACACGCTGTGGTGGAGGCACCGCCAGCCTGTCCAAAATGCCGCACAGCTTTCTAAATTGGTCATCTGTCTTGTACTTGTCCAAAAGGCCCAACTCCCGTTCCTTCAAAATATTTTTAAAAATTCGCAACCCAATGGTTCGTGCATTACAGTTTTGCTTCACTTTCCCTTCACATCACCCTGAAATAATCCTTGATTTCAAATGGATTTACGACGCATAATGACAAAAATAATTTAATTTTCCTAGCCATTATACATGATGGGGTAAACAGCTCAGAAAACACGGACTACGAAGAGGAACAAACACGACAGGACAATGCTGTACTCGCAACTGAAGAATTTTAATAGAGGAAGCAGACAGAAAAAACATACACAGTATCTTAAAAGATTGCACAAAAACAAAGGACCACTCTCGCCAACCGTGAAGCGTGTCAAAAACTACCCGTTCACTACGTGACTCATGTTTTGCCGCAGGAAGGAAATTTCTTTGGCTGACAGCGCTAATGACGGTTCACTAACACATGAATGACCATGACACAGAATGTGGAAGGCCTCAATGATCTCTCTCGTCACCCTATCCTTGTGCGCCCCCAGGACGGTGACTCGGCCAAAGTCAGGCCGACACTTGCAATCTCTGCAATGAACGGGCAAAAGCCCCCCAACCGTAGCTCCGAGCGAATATGAGTGCTCTCGTAATCGATCATTCAAACATCTTCCTGTTTGCCCCACGTAGCACCTGTTACACGACAAAGGTTTCTTATATACCACACACGAAACAAAAAGTATCGCCTTTTTGGAGCGCGGGCAAAACGTCCAACATATAGTGTTATCACCCGGGTACATCGTCAAATCAAGGAACTGTTGAGCCCCTTCCTTTGGCTCTTCACACGTAAATCTCAAGCCCCCACCACACTTCTCAAATGCGTCTAAAACTAAACACCGCGCATCGTCTTCTTCTGCTCCCTCATACAAAACCAAAAAATCATCTACATATCGAAACACCCTTTTTACAGTCGACGCCCCTAAAGCACACGCCACAGCCCTATCAACCCCGGATAGGTAAATGTCGCTCAAAACTGGAGCAACACAGGACCCGATACACACTCCTTGCTTTTGGAGAAAAAAAGAATTGTTCCAGCCTACAACCATGGAATTCAAATAAAATTGCAACATCTCTAAGAAGTCGTCCATAGCCAGTCCACTGGAGTTTCTAAACCCCAGTTCCCCGTTCGTTTCAATACAATCTCTAACAGAGGCAAGCAGCTGGTCCTGAGGTAGCGAATAAAATAAATCCTCAACGTCAACGCTAAAGGCCGACCATTTCTTGGCCTCATTATCTTTTAAAAAAATCGCACACCACCTCAGAGTTGGCCACCCTGAAAGGGTCCCCCACATCCAACGGAGCCAACTGCTTTTGAATAAACGCCGCCATCTGCCGTTGCCACGTGCCCCTTTCAGTGACAATAGCCCCTAAACGGGCACAGGTCTTTATGCGTTTTGGCGCTAAAAAATATCTCGAGATGTAACCCTTCGGATTTCTTGATAAACCCCCCCAACAGACTTAATTAAGGCTAGGTTCTCACACATCTCCATAGCGCCAAAACGCATAAAGACCTGTGCTCGTTTAGGGCTATTGTCACTGAAAGGGGCACGTGGCAACGGCAGATGCGTATATAATCGCGTTAAAGTTTGCATGCATTGGCTCAACGTTAATAGACGAGAGGGCGCTGCGGTCAAATGCTCAAATGCGTATATAACCACGTTCCATACCTCACATTCTCTTTCTGACATGGATGAAAACGAATGAAATTCTCGGCATGCTGCGGCTCAGCGTCTACGCAGACAAGCACCACCAGAGCTTCGCCCCAATCAACATCATTAACCACGTGGAGATGCGGTCAATTTTTTTACTCTACTTTTTTGATCATTGGTAGTATGGAGCATGAAAAGCAATGGAAACCAATTCAACCGAAACCAATACAAGCCGGTAACTTCGTGGGGAGCGACGACGACAGTGGAAGCTGGAGATTTTGGATGCCAAAAGTCTATGTTCAGGTACGAACAGGACGCAGCAGATGCCGTGCAAGGCAAAGAAAAAACAATTGTGGCCATATCACTGCTGCCGCCACGCTGATTCTCGAAGAAATACGTTAGGAGTTTGCGCAGCGGTCATATACAACAAAGCATGGCGCATGTAGCCTCTTGGCACTTTTCTGCGGGATGAACACTCCCCGAAAACCCTCGTCTTTTTGGTGCAAGCAGATCAGATCACGTAGCGTGTGCACGAAGGACGTGCATGCGATGCGCGGAAAACGACAGAGGCATTTCGGTGTGCGTATTCATTCACCGCGCACGTGTGCCTAATCTTGAGGCGGATATGGCATGCACATGAGCGGCCTGTGCGACGTAAAGTACGCAGCATATGATACCGTTTAAATGGTGCGTACATAAAGACTGAAAATTAGATATATAGTGCGAGGTGGCTTCGTCAGTGCCCGTGCACAGCGTCCGTCCATACCTCCGTACTGCTATTGGCGACTCTACCGAAATCGATGCCGCGTGGCGGCAACGCCGAGAAGCTCAAGAGAGGAGGTCGTTTCGACTCTGTCGTCTGTTATCGCTGCTTGGTTCTCGTAGGCAGCACAGAAACGAACATCGTTTCCAGTAATTATTTTTATGCTTTCGCCATGTCATTTTTACGCACTGACTAGAAGAAGGTTTTTACCGTCGAAAAATCGCTTTGCTTTCATATGTAACACCGATTCTACACTGCAGTGCAAGAAATATTTGGTGGTCCGCGTGCTGAAAGACGAAAACGACCTCCTTTCGCCCGCCATTTTGCCTGTCCAGTGCGTCCCCCATAGTTCGCTGGAGTCGCGAATAGAGAACGATGGCGTGACATAACACCTAGAAACTAGCAACCAAGTGCGGCAAGTGCGCGTCAGCAGGCGTAAAGGCGGAGAGGCTCACGGACGATCACCGCTTTTGTCAAACCTCCTCGCCACTCATATTGCGAACGCGGCGCATAATTGGCGTGACCCGAATCGCGCAGTTGAAAACTCTATGTAATCTAGGCTCTGTATACGGTTCTGTCGCGTTCCATTCTGTCGCTTTTTAGCGTGCACGGCACAGGGCTTCGAGGCCAGCCGTGCGCAGGGCGCCTTCGAAGTGTGTTCCCGGGTCCTCAGCCGAGCGGACGACACTCTACGAGGAAAGCTGCAATTGCGTGGCAGCATCAGATTTCGCTTCAAGTGCCGTGTGCGGCGTTGCACACGGTAATCCTCGGCCGTCTACTTGTGGTGGCCCTTCACCCCTCGTGCACGCTAACACGTGCCATTCTGTGTCACAACCGCCTTTGCCACAACTGCCTCTGCCACGCCCGTACGGCAAAGGCGCGACTTCCCCCCCGGGCCAAGGTTTACCGAGATGAATGTTGTTATTGATGCCTGTTTTCCTGTACGAACGAACACGCTGATGTTTTGCGCTTTGGGAAGCGCGGCAAGCGCGGACATCATTTGTTGAAATATTTGATCTCGATTAAAGCATTAGTCATTTAATCTGAAGTTATTGTGTTAATCGACCCTTTTTAAAAAGTCTGCGTCAATGCCTGTCCGCCATATTTTGATGACGTAGTACTCTGAGCAGGTATTGGACACGAGGGTGACGTCAGCGTTCGGCGAAGACTCGGATCCAATCACGCGCTTCGTATCCAAGCAATGGCGGATGCCATTGTTGCTATGCCCGTTTTCACCTCAAGAACCAAAGTAAAAGAGTCCGGCTCCTTGCGGAAATCTACAAAGTTCCGCCTTTATGTGGAAAATCAACATATATGCAGGTGCATTTTAGATTAGATATACGTTATCTTATCAAGACGTACACGTTACAAACGCCAAAAACATCGCATTTTCCTCCGACAATTAAATCTTGTAAGAACGACCTCGCGCCGCGTATGAACAATGCGCAAAACTGGCTTTTTCCTTGAGGTGAAAACGGGTATAGATGGACTTTTGAAAAGGGTCCAATCCTAAGCCTCTGTGTGGTCTATCGACAGGCAATTTTATCTAACTGTTATATCAAGAAGTGCTTTGCCAAAAAGTCGTGAATGATATTTATTGTTTGACTTAAATACTTTCTGATACAAAAAAAAAAACCAAAAAAAAACTCCAGTTTTGTCAGGATTATGCGCGTAATTATTGTGAAAGGAGAAACATTAAATCCTGAGCAAAGATATACTTAATCTTTGAAAGTGTGGCCTACTAACATCTAATCATTAACATTACGGCTATAGATAAAGGTAGTCTATGAGCATTACATACATCTAAATAACGACTTCATTGCGAAATCATTTTTATAAATTTTTATGAAAGAACAAGAAAATTATCAACCGTTAAAAAAAAAAAAAAGCAACGTGGTCGGTGGGGATTGCATTTTTAACGTAAAGCAGGGTTGACTAACTAAGTTAAAGGGATACTTCAACGAAATTTGAAATATATCCGTCGTGTTCAAAAATAGGATGAATATGATCCACAATATCCGTAAATGACAATAGCACGTTTGTATTTTGAGCCTGGTGGCTGTATTTTGTGTTCTAAACGGCCCACTCTGGCAAGCGCTCGGAGAAGGCCCAGCTTAGAGCACGTGACATCCGACGCAATCGTGACGTAGGTCGTCTCGGGAGAAGCAAAGCTACGGCGAGGCTGACGTCGAGGGGATGGCCTAGTCGTTCCAGCCACCGGAGCGGCTGCTTGTGTACGAATTTTGAGTGACGGGTTAATCTTCTATAGTCTTGTAGAGGGACAATAGCGTCTTCTGGGACGCACAAAAGAGATTCTCGGGAAGACGGGAGTTCCTTCTTCCCCTCTTCTCTCGTCGTGGCCGGAGGCGAGACACTCACCGTCACTAGCTGTCAAGGTTCCTAGACGGGCATTACAAACGAGGCGTTAGTGACTTTTTTTAACAAGATATTGGTGTGTTCGATGTGATACTGCTCCTTTGAACACATATAGACCATAAAATAAGCGACGAAATTTCGTTGTAGTATCCCTTTAAGGTATACATTTTTTTTAATAAAGAGCTACTGGCTGGTACACTGGTCAGAGTTTGCGCATTTGGCGCGTACTTTGTCGGCTTTTTGATCCGCCGTACACTTGCTTGCTAGGTTGTGGTAACCGCACTCTGGGTCGTATATTTGTCAAAAAAAGCCTTGTCTGTTGTATACGATTGTTTACTACAGTGGCAAAATTTTCCGCCTTCAAGTGGCGGCTGGCGTTTCCACTGTAGATGGACAATTTATAGCCAGTGCATTGCCACTGCTACCCTGAAGCCTTTAACGTGCAAGTCGCAGTGGTGATTGCACGACCGCAAGCCGGTACAATGTTATCCCGATCGAGACGGGCAGTGGCGGAGGTCGAACATGGGGGGACTGCAGCGCGAGCTTTCGCCTCATGTACTGAACAGTCGAACAATGTATACAACACAATAAGACATCCTACTGACCTTGGAGCAACTCTATCGTTTCATTAGAGCCCGTTCTGTTCCTGTCCGCCACGACGACGGTGGCTCCCTCTCGAGCGAAAACCGTGCAGACGCTCCTGCCGATCCCACTGGCGCCCCCGGTGACGATGGCTAGGCGGCCGTCGAGTCCCAGAGACCGGTACTCGGCCTGGTTATTTGCCGAGCCAGGGTGGTCCTTATCGCCATTTGTTTGGCAGGACGCAGTCCCTGAAAACACGCGAGATTACTGAAACGGGCGGAATAAACTTCCGGGTGCTCTTGTTGCTGTCGAGTCGATTTCTGATTTCGAAAGAGCTCTACGTGTGTTGTTTTAATAAAAAAAAAAAAAAAAAGAAGAAGAAAAAACGTACACTTGTGTATTGTTGGCACGCTTCTGAAAGCAGATTTGTAACACCGGCTTTTTTATTGTGTGTGTGCGTGCGATGTACAGAAAATGCAGTGTACATTTCTTGGTTTATATTCTCCACTCCTGCTTTGGCCCAGGGCTGGCAGTATTGTGAAATAAATGAAAAAAAATATGAACGGCTAGAGTTGCATGAACTGATTTTGAGCTTCGCCTTATTCGACCCCCTGCGATAGGTAGCTCCTGGGTAGGGAATATATCCGGGTTAACTCATAAACAAAGAGAGCAGAGCCTTTACCGTTCTTTCTCCGGGGGCCTTACCTCTTAAGAAAATAAAAAAAAGTTCGTTTTTTAAGTTTTACTTTGGTATTGGCTCGACGGCGGACAAACTAAACTTGAATTGTGGAGATGCCAGGTTGCACATCAAGTGGGGCCGCAATGCCCTCCCCCCCCCCTCCTCTTCCCCCCCGTCGGCAACGTGGACTGGGGCAGCTTCTACGAAACCCACCTTGGTTTGACGTGGGGAGAGCATAGGCATATCCAACTTGTGGTGTTCTTGCAATTCACATAACAGCACTTTCTGATCACATTCATATTATTGAGGGGACACTCCGGTAGTTAGCGTAAAATATCTCCTGCTTGGTCGGATACTGTCAATCGCTTGGTCGGAGGTTAAAAAAAAAAACAAAAAAAATTGATTGGGAGACGGCACAGTCACGCCTCATTCAGTCGCCTTTTTAAGACCACAAATTAACAATGTAAAAAAAAAAAAACAAAAAAAAAGGAACGGGAGGATTGAGTCAGTCGAATATATTGAAGGATGTCTTATACATTACAGAGAAGAACTGATAATTAGTTAGATTCATCGTGGATGATAATTGGTAAATATCTCAGTTACAGTGCCCGCACACCGCAGTTTGCCCGGCCAGGCAACATACCCACACTAACCACCGAAACAAAACGAGCACCAAGCCATATTTGCATGCATTTTATCAGGCAAACTCTAGAGGGTCACGTTATACGTATTAAGAATATCCCAATATACTCACCAATTGTCAGAAAGGCCACGAGAAAGGTAAGTTTTTTGTTGTTCATGAGGATGTTCAGGCTGGAAGTCTGATAAAATGGTTGTAGCTAATAGTCGTAATGCCAGCTTCCACTAGTCTAGTCCCGCTCTGCCAAAGTAATGGTATGAAAAGATGTACCAGCGAGCTACTACGTCGTATGACATTTTACCTCGTCCGACTACACGTGTTGGGACGAACGATAAAAAATACTTCGCCAGCTTGATAAGGCTCACAGGCCTCATAACTACCACCGCACGCAGCGCCACAGACAGTAAAAACAGCAGAAGTTAATTTCCGCTGCTGCCAAAGAACATTCGCTTTGGGATATCAACAGGTGTAAAATTTATACAAGGTTAAAGTCAGCCAGCAACACGAGGAAAGTGTAGGAGACTACATTCCTGTATTCTTCTACAAATTCCTCACGTTGCTCACTGACTTTATTCATGTACCATCCTTACTAACTAGCCCAGCTCACCACCCTTCTACACGTGTATACTTGCTGACGTCGGTGCAGCAAAAGGTCACCTTTAGGAGATCAACTAAGTAGTGAACCTTCATTCGCATGCAAGAACGGAGGTCATTATCATCATCATAGACTACCCTCGGCTTATTTGTGACGCCAATAAAAAAAAATAAACTTTTTAAATTTTTTTGATTATATGCTCGTGATAATGTAGTTAATTTATTTTTCATCCCTTATAAAAATTGTCAATGAGTTTCAATTGAGTTTCTAATGTACTCTTATAGACTACATTAGAAACTCCATTGAGCCTCACTGACAATTTTTGTAAGGTAATTTTTTTCTGCCGCGCTCGAGGTGCACCAGATGCCGAAGCGTTGTCGAAGGTAGGAGGCTCGTGCTGGAGACGGGAAGCTCCTCCCTCTCGTTCTAATCCTGTCTGTTACTATAGACCAACACGCGGCCCTGACGTCACGCAGCTACGGTGGCGCTGTCGACGGCACTGCGCATGCGCAGACGCGACGCTTCACGCGAATTCGGTTTCTGCGCATGCGCAGTGCCCACACCTGGTGTGGGCAAACGCGGGATTGTTTGTAAACACCGTGTCGGTCTATAGCGATCCTAAGAACCTGATAACCATTCAGCTTACTTTCCCTGTCTCCCTTTTGCTTGCCTTTACGGACATACCGTTGTCTAGCTGTTCTCAGCTCGGGTGACGGTTTACCGTTTTTTGGACGAAATTGTGAATTATTCACTTCCCCTTTAGGCTGACCTTAGCCTCGTTTTTTGTTTTTAACTTGCATCTTTTAAATTAAGCCTAGTGTTTTCCCTGAAATACGCCACAGGAGATTCCTTAAAGTCAACGTCGAATTAACTTCTTTTTTTTAAACAACATTGGAAAATTAAAAGTTCGAATACACGGTACAGATGGAGCACTGTGGTGAATTGCGCAACTTAATATTGAAATACAATAAAAAAAGAAAAAGCGCACGCAGGACAGAACAACAGGAGAGAAACACACAGAACACACAAGCGCTTGTGTGTTCTATGTGTTTTTCTTCTGTTGTCTGGTCCTATGGGTAACCGGACAGAAGCTCTCCGGACACAAGTTCTCCGGTCAGAAGATCACCGGACAAAAGTTCACCTATGTTTTGGCGCACCCGGACAAAACTTCTCTAATTTTTCTGGAGGACCCGGACAGAAGCTCACTTTTTTTCTGGAGGACCAGGACAGAAGCTCACTTTTTTTTTTTTTTTTTTGATAAGCCGGACGAAATTTACTCGGGGTAAAATGGGCTGGGCTAAACTTTGAGTTAAACGACGTTACGTCAACAGCCCTCTTACAAGTATGTTATTTTAACCCGGTTAACTAAAAACCAAGGTAAAACTTTTAGATGTTGAGATGGGATTTTACCTACCAGTGGACCGCGCGGGATGACTGTGCTCGGACGACTTCGCAATTTCCTACGAATGTGTGAAATGTGCACGAGGCCACGCCAAGGGACGACGACAGGACCAATATCTAGTGTGAAGGGTAAAATAACGGGTTGCACAAGCTTTCGGGCAGGACCACCCAAGTGCCTGGAGGCTGACCGAATGTCTTCAACAGGATCAAGCGTTGGTAACGATAACATTGCTGCAAGCACGCCAAGGTGAACCCCCGGTGAAGAAGGCTCGGAAGGCAACGAAGTGTCTTCAGAACCGCCTGAGGAAGCTGTGTGTGGACTATCAGCTTCACAGAGACATGCCAAAACCGCTGGAGGCAGTGGGAGTCTGTATTCACTTTGAAAGAGTTTAGAAACAAATCTTATACAAGAAACATACCTTGCGCATGTCACACGTACTTTTTCATAGATTGTGCTGCTTAATTTGTCATGTTATTTGAGCTCATGTAGAGAAAAAGCTTTTGTCCGGGTGAGCTTTTGTTCGGGTATGACGGCAAGCTTACGGTCTAGGTGTGTAAAAAATCCGGTGAGCTTTTGTCTGGTGAGTTTCTCTCCTGGATACGGGGCTGTGTGCGTCGTTTTTTTTTTTTTTATAATGTCGCTAGAGATGTAGACACTAAATATATGCAACGATTGGGAATCGTAATGTTATTCTCTGATTTTCATGTAGGCGCCGCCATTTTGGTGCCTAGTCTTCAGCGGGCGCAATTGGCGATAGTTACGTCATGAAAATGCGACATTCGTACTTTTGAACACGGTGTCGCAGAGCTCTGGCGATGCTATTTGGTTTGTGGCAGACAGTTGTAACATTTCTGGAGGAGAGGAAACCGGTTTTAGCCATATCGGATAAAGGTTTAGGTAACAGGCAACATTGACTTTAACCACCAAGATGGCAGACAGTGTAAAAAGAGCACTATCCTGGTGTTTTTTGTGTTTCTGTTCGCCTCTGTCATCGCTTCACTAATCATAAACAAAGAGACTCATAGGGACTTACGCTTTTGACGATGCTTGTTTGGTCCCATTAGCTAGAGCGTCGGCTGCGTCTGAACTTAAGCTGAAACGAAGTATAGGTATATAGATAAGCTCATATTCATGTTTATGCCCCGTAGGGATTCTTTATTTATGAGGGATAGATCACGCAATTGTTCCTCCCGTCACATCGACGGCAGCTCCGGTCATGAAGCTGCTCTTCGAACTGCACATGAACGCTATCGTCTCGGATATTTCTTCGGGCCGCGCCATGCGTTTCAGGGCAGGTGACTGGGCAGCTTCGGTCACGAATCCTGCAGGAAGGCTGGCGTAGAAGGGTGTGTCCGTGGGACCCGGCAGAATGGTGTTGACACGGATGCCCATGTTAGCCACTTCAAGGGCCAATGCCTTGGTGAGGGACACTACTCCGCCCTTGGATGCTGAATACGCAGAAAGTTGCCGAGCTCCAGTTTTGGCGAGGATGCTCGCGACGTTGACGATGGCGCCGTCTGTGACATTGTTGGCCAGCATGTGCCTCACTGCCGCTCGGTCAACCAGAAACGTTCCCTACGAGTGAAGGAAGTCAAATGAGTGCCCACTTAGCAGAAACGGGTAACAGAAGAAGAACGCGGTCCCGCTGACATCTTCATGGAAACCCGTATAACAATGGAAGTTCCCATTGACTTTCAGTAGGGCAATATACTCCGTCAGGAAATGAGACCGCAGCTTGCGGTACGGGGTCCGTAAAGGTTGGCTGACACTCTAACGTTCATATAAAGTAGTTGCGTGAACAAAACAACGAGCATCAATGCGCAAAACTTTAACACTCGGCGTCTCTCGAGGCGTGAAAATAATTAAGACAGTGACACAACTGAAGGCCTTGTGGACTTTTCTCTGGACCTTGCTAGGTACGTCTTCTTTTTCCGATGCTTGATACTCTTAAGATGTCTAGAAGATCTTCTGCCTGGAAATTATTTCTTCGCTAGGGCACTAGAGAAACACAAATGACCTATATAGAGCTATGTGCAGCGCATGTTTTATTGGTTTGCTTGGACTCACCTTCAGGTTTGTGCCGATTACATCGTCAAATTCATCGTCGTTCGTTTGGTCAATAGGCGCCAGCATTCCTGAGAAGCCGGCACAGTTTACCACAACGCTGATTTTTCTGCCCGCAAACGACGACTCGATCTCTTTGAAGAGGTTGTTGACGGCGGTCGAGTTGGAAATGTCAACGTAAATAGTCCGGTGTTCACCCTTATAGGAGGCTATGAAAAGGACGACATAAAAATGACACCTTACCATTATCATTATCATAATGCACGGTCCTAATCTTGTGTTGCTTAAAGGGGTCATGAAACGATTTTCCTACTTCTTCCTCCTTAGCTTTAATCCTCAACTCAAATGCGAATTGTGAAATCACGTCGTCGCGACATTCTTCGGCACCGGTGCGAAGACTCTTAGCTTCCACCGTGCTTTTTATGCACACCATAGAACTTGTCATTCCCCAGTGAAGATAAGTTCCGTCAGGGCACTCATTGGCCACGAACGCGAATCCGAATATTCGTCGACGGATTTATTGTTGACGAGCGCATACGTCCAAGTGACGCAGTTCTCGTGTCCAATGTGTGAGCTGGGCTCGGCTGACGTCAGGTTGGCACCGCTGACGCGCTTTGGGAACCGCGGATGTATCATAGTGAAAAGGCGGAGAGCTTTCGAAGGAAAGAAGGTACAAAATAGTCCTCTATATTTTCAAATGTTCGTACCGAAAAGCTGGCTTTTGATTTTCTGCCCTCTTTCTTTTGGCCAACTAAACGATATGCGATTAGTAAAGTCCCAATTTAAAATCATTTATCCCAGCCCAAAATTCGTTTCATGGCCCTTTTAAGGAGCCGCTTATGACCGGAACGAATTAAAGTCAACATCTGTTGTAAGCGCAGATTTATGCGTGGACCACTGAAATGTGTGCTTACTATAGCTGATGATTTATGCTGCTGAAGCGGTTTGTACTGAGAAATTTGACAGGCTCATAACTATACTCTGTTTCATACTTAGTGTGCAACGCTGTCAAAGCTACTGGCGCGAGCATGGGGCTTGATTTCGTTGAAAATGTGCACTCGCTCTCGCGCAAACAAGACCATAGATGAAGCCACGCGCTCGCGCCTGTAGCTTTGACAGCGTTGCACGCTAAGTATGAAACAGAGTATAAAGAGCACCAAAATGAAGACTGCGCTGTGGCATTACGCAATGCAAAGCGTCATGCTTGCATTGCGTAATGCCACAGCGCCGACCTAACTTTAAGGTCTAAACAGATGTTCCGCCTCATTATTCGGTGAGCTGATTTCGTAGATCGCAGAGATGGGCTCTTTGAGTGTTTTGCGAGTTAAGGAGACGCGCAGGCATTTAGTGCAGGGTTTCGTGTTTCGGAGTTTCTCGTGAATTTTGGAGGGTGTGTTTCGGAGTTTATTTTTTGTAAAAAAAGATCCGCGTTTATCTGAGTTTATTTATAATAAATTCTCACATTTTTTTAAATTCAAAATTTAATTTTGTTTTGTGCGTAATTTTTAAAATTTAGTATAAAAACAAATTGTATCCGAAAACAAACCTGCCCTAAATTCATAAAAAATCACCTCTATCGAATGATATTGCTTCAGTTGAATTGGGCATTCGCGGCCTTGCCATTGGTAATACTAACTTTCCCACAACAAAATTTGCAAACAAGTGTTGCTTTATTTACGTCGTTACGTAAAAATAACTGAAATCCTTGACGTAGTCTCTGGAAAGCTCGTTTTCTTCCCACCCCATTCCACCGCTCCACTATGCGGCTGCACGGGCTGGAGTGGTGAGACAGAACCAATAGCTACCCCCCTCGTTTATAGCTTTCACTGTTATGAAAACACACCCCCAACATTCTTTAAGTAGTCCAAACTGAAAATTAGAACAGTGATCCAAAATTACAATACCCCTTTGTCGTGACCAAAACTGCACGAGATAAACCGTGAACCCCCTTTTGTCAATAATCTGAGATTTAGGAGGAAACCGTAGAGGCCTCTCCCCAGTACCACAGACCCTCTGCTCTGACCAAGCTTATTTGAATAATTCCGTATATTTGTTTTGGCCTTCGCGACACTGAAATGCGGAGTTTTCCGGGTAAATCCGAATTGAACGTTTTACAAGCGAACGTTTTTTAGGATTTTATCGGATTTATCTGAAAGCACCGAACTCTACTCATAATGTGTCGTTGACACGCGATGCTGCGAATAGGTGCACTTTGTTCGCGGCGCAGGCGCTTGGCAGCTGGCCAACTGGGTCAACTTTCCTAGCTTCCATTGTGCCACGACGCGCAACGAATGATAAAAAAATCTGAGTAATCTTAGGTAAGAATGCTATTCTGCATTAATTACATCAACAGACAATTTCAGCAATACGCAGCGAACAAGATATTTAGGCTCCTAAGAAGCAGAATGTTCAGGTTAAAAAGGAATTATCGGTTAGCGTCTCCCAAATCCAGCAGAATGCGCTGGGGTCATCAGGCAGACCTGCGTGTTATGTCCGGGAATAAGATTAGATTAAGGGAACGTACGCCGGTACGATGCTTATCAAGATCAAGACGGGCTGTGACGCGAATTGAAACCATCATAATCCCTGGCTTCTCCTTGATGACCACTCATTTAAGCGATTGGGCGCGAGCCATTACCCGAATGCTTGTCGAGCTACTGATTATCACTAACCCAAATCCAGTGCTCACGCAATGCCTGGGTCCAGTCTACGAGCCGTATTCAAATATCGTCGCGGGGGGAAACTGCGCCCTCCAAACTACATCACCGAGTTTTGCGAAGGAGGGATTAAAAGAAAACGCTCACTTTTGTTATTGAAATTACACCGCAACAGAGAGGTTTGTCAGTCAATGGCGTTGCGTGCGAGTGTACCTCGGTTCCCTAGTGCCAGCAAGTTTTGTAAAGTGAAAAACATTTTAATTTAATAAAGTTGCACTGGCCCTTTAAACTGGACAACTTTGCCTGCGTTGTAAATGGGCGATTTAGACAGAGCAATGTGAATGCCATCCTGATGTCTTTGACGCGCATAACGCGGTGTGGATTACGGAACCTAACGCCGGTACGATGCTCATCCAGTTCGAGACAGCCTGTGACGGGAATTGAACCCATCATAATCTCTGACTTCTACAATGTGTGCTTTGTGTCCATGTGCTAATAGTAATCCGACAGACCTTGCAGCATCTGTAGGGTTTCATCGGAGCCCGTTCTGTTCCTGTCTGCCACGACGACAGTGGCTCCCTCTCGAGCGAGCACCATGCTGACGCTCCTGCCGATACCACTCGCGCCCCCGGTGACGATGGCCAGGCGGCCGTTGAGTCCCAAAGAAATGCAGTCAGTCAGCTGGTTTTCAGTACCAGGGTTGTCCTGATTGACATCTCTTTGGCAGAACGCAGTCCCTGAAAACATGCATTATAATAAGTGGGAGAATGTGAACTGAGTTTGAGCTTGACCCTTTTTGAGGCAACCTTGGATATGTAGTTTAAGGTATTGAATATCGGTAAGTCAACTCGTGAATGAAGTTTGTAGGGAATATAACTTTCCACATTAAAATCTTTATAATCCAGAAAATCACGTTTCGGACGGCGCTGGCAAACGTAGATTCTTCACCTACTATGTACAAAATAGGTGCCAAAACGAGAGAAATAATATAGGACATACAGGCAAGCTGGGGCGCTAAACTCGTGAAACACAAAGTTGGGCACAAAGTTCGCGGAGCGTGCTGATTGGACTCTCGCGACGTTGGCGTCACGCGGGACGAGATGTCAATCATCCAAGCTCTCTCGGTGCTCAAATTCCAGCGAGAATGTTAGGAACAAAGTTGTAGCGAGCTTCATCGGAGCGCGCGCGAGCAACACCGTGGGGCCAGCCGATTGAACGGCTGCACTGATGACGTCGCGCCCGCGTGTCCCTACATCCCTACGCCGTGATAGAGTCAATGAAATGTAGATTGTACCTAGGCGGGCTGTAAATACTCTGAACTTTCTCGTCGCAAGATCGTCTATTGTGGAAGTTATTGCTGACGACAAAGTGACGTTTCACAACTTTGGGAAGGAGTTATTTGAGGCCAAAATCTTCGCTTCGGAATCGAGGCGAAGATTGAACTTTGTGATATAGTGGAGCCGTGCGCGGTGTATGCGGTTTTAGAGCTCATCTTCCGCCACTGTCAACAACGCCACCGGGGTCACCCACAGGCGTTATGTATAGAGACGTCGGTAATGACTGAGAGATGAGGGGGCGAGGGGGGATGGCGAGAAAAAGCCGGGGAAAGAAAAAAAAAAAAGGTATAACCAACACAAACACACACTCAAATAGGGGTCAGGAAGGGCCGTAGAAATTGTTCGGAAGAGAGAGAGGGGTTGGGGTGATAGTAGTGAAGAAGGGGGATATCCCGTCCCCCAAATTTTTAAAGCGCAACTCTTATGCGCCCGTTTCGAGCTTGAGCGGCGTCGCCGTCGGCGTAACCGCGCGCCCGTTGCATTATGGGACGTTTTTTCATTAAATTTACCGGGGAAATTGACGTCACGTGATTTTAACACCAAATAGGTTTCCCCGCTAAATGAGAAAGAAGCAGGATAGGAGGAAGGGGGGGAGTTGGAGAGGCATACCCTCCCCTCCCCCTCCTCAAGAGCTGCGCTTTAATTCAACATTATAGAGAACTGTAAACGTCTGTCATTTTTTTTTTTTTTTTAGTATAACTCTTTGAAATGCTATAGTCCGGGGCTGGGGCGATATCCCCCCCCCCCCCCTACACCCTTATGCCCTTTGCGGGGGGGGGGGGTGAATCGCCCCCACCCCGTTCTTCTGTTTCGACGACCCTGCTTAGAGGCGTTCCAACTGAGCGATGACGAAAAACAGCACAGCGTGCAATTTTCTAAATTATGGTTCTAGAGATTCTGGAATTAAAACGGGGCGCGTTCCATGAACTTACGAGCGGCCATGACAGTCTTTCAATCGAGAAGCTCGTGCCAGGGCTCGTTGTGTGCAGGCGCGTTCAGTGACGTCCTTTTATAGTTCATAACTTTGACGTCAGGGTCAGGATGATCAGTTGTGAACGACAAATTTGATGGTGCGTGTTCGAGTCGACGGTGAAAATTTTAGTTGTGTACGATGAAAGTTTGGTGTCCTCGCGTTCTCGAAACATCACCGTCAATATTGACCAAAGTGACATTACTCTTATTTTAGTTGATGAACGCAGAATTAGTCCCAGTTTGGCTAATCTTCGAAAGTCTATCACAAAATGATTTTATCTCCCGCTGATGGGGGGACAACTGCCCGGAAGCGAAATCCGTCCAAAGATGGACAATGCTACTCGGCAGGTTGTGACCTAGCCACGTCGGGCTACATTCTGATCAGCCGAGATAAATAAAAGGGACGACAGGGACGTCTCTTTAGTCAATTCTGCTTTATCGGCGGAAATAAGAACGACATCAGACTATCAACTTTGACGGTGTTCATTTTAGAATGCAATTACCCAAGCCTCCGTTGTGCTTTTTAGAGACCATCAAGGTCGCAGCTGATAATCTTCATCGTGACATTATACGCACGTTCGTCTCCACGTGCTTTCTCGTGCTGCTCGGCGCCTAGGGAAGAGTAGGGATTTTTCGCCCTTTCAATGAAAAACGTCACGAAGATATACGGATCTGCGGGTTTGTGAGAGAAGAAAACTTCGCTGCAATCTTTCGGCTCCTCCCCCCGCTATGTCATAACACGAAGAAAGTTGTGTCTGACGAGTTTAGCGACCTTGGTGAACGTGCAACATCTTGAACACCCCACACTTAGGAAAAAGACTTAGGCAGCATGCCGCTGTGTGCGTGGGGTTCACAGCTTCGGGTACTCAAGATGCTGGTTGGTGCAATGAATATTTTCCTCGGAAACACAGGATTCCAACCATCTCACCGTAGATGCTTACGTTTGTCATCTTCCCTCTTGTCAGTATTTTATTACTCTTTTCTTCTCCCAGTGACCAGTAGTTTCATCTTAAACGTCCATAAGTAAAATGTTACGAGGCAATTGCGCCCAAAAATTTATGAAAGTAATCACCATCGACCCCGCAAAATATGCGGGGTCGATGGGTGATATCTCTGACGATAAATCGTCAGACAAAATCATATTTTAATTTTTTTGTGAAGAGCTTCCAGATGGCGTCAGTAGCACGATGCGCTTCGCGAGATGAGCGTGCGCCGAGCGCTTGACGCGCCTTCGTGAACATAGTGTCTGCCCTGATAACGTTTTTGCTGGCATACTCCAGC
The DNA here is from genome assembly GCA_013358835.2 of Ixodes persulcatus. NCBI lineage: Eukaryota > Metazoa > Arthropoda > Arachnida > Ixodida > Ixodidae > Ixodes > Ixodes persulcatus. The sequence continues at coordinate 3,942 of JABSTQ010002205.1, read as the reverse complement.
TGTGTTTCTGAACGACACGCGAGCAGTCCGCAGTGGGGGTGCTGCAGACGCCATCTGATGTAAACGACACGTGCGCTGCCGCCGTTCACGTTGTCTATCACGTGAGCCCATGGTTGCGCCAGTTCTAAACCGCGGAGTCAATGTAGCCAACACCACCTAGGAGAAGATTTGCACATGATGTCATTTTTAGCAGATCCCCAACCCGCCACAAGCGGAAAACACACCGAGCCTTGACAAGAGTTGCCGCAAAGTGGCAGAAGCGTCCGTCGTGGCGTCGCCATGTAGACTATTAGCGGCGAGATGTTTTGATGGCGCCCTCCTATGGTTTCCTCTCGTGACGTCATTACCTTACGAACAACAATTTCGACGGTGTTTATAATTAGCATGGTGGAAGCTTGAGATCACTGCGCTCTGAAACTAACACTGCCAACACCGTCAAAATTGAAGTTCTTAGATTACTCTTATTTCTGTCAATGAGAAAACCTTTGCTGACGCCATAGTCACCATTCGGCCAATCGTGGAAGGCCGACCACAGCGACGCTTTGGATCGCGCACATCGCCGATACTCCGTTTCACCTTATGTTGTACCGCAGCGAAGGCTAGAAGCGCGAGCTCATAACGTTAGCAGCTGCCCTTAATGCACGAGAACTTGTGCCGCCGAGATGTGCCCTAGAGCAGGCAGCTCGCGCCCGTAGCCTTTCTTGCGGTACATCATAAGATGAAATAGCTGCACCTTCAGCGCGAGCTTTCTGCCTTTGCTGACACAAGTGTGAACGCACAGGCACGCGCAACCAAAGCACTGCGGAAGCCAGCGAGCTCTCACTGGAGGCGGAGCTTCTGGTTTCAGCTTAAAGGGGCACTCAAGTGGTTTTTGAGTTCGTGTTTTGATGATGACAGCTGAATTTAGACCTCCTAAGTATCCCTAAAAACCAAAAAATATAGTCATACGGTAATTATTTCTTTAATAAAAATTTAATTGAAGGCCGCCAAACCTCGGATCCACCCGAAAACGAAACCACTCTCATTGGTCCTCGCACGCTTATCAAAAGGATCTCGGGCCATTGGCGTTGGACGACGTTCTGTCGCGCAGTGATCCCGTGGTAGCCGCATTGGCCGAACCAGCCGAACGTCTTTGTCATTCGAGCTTCGATCATGGCGGAGTTCTCTACGCTCGAGGACCTGACGCCGTTAGAGGTTGAAATTCTTCGGCGGACAGCCGACCTGGGGATGATTTCCTATGACGCCACTTCGACGTGCGATGTGGACGATAGCAGCGCTTCGGAGTCATGTTCGGGTTCCGAGGATGGCGAAACGCAGACCTTTTCGGGCATTCTTCGATTTGCGGTTGGGGCAAGTCGTAACCGAACCAATGTTTGACATCGCAGCGTTACCTCTGGTACGTGGTGTCAAACGATGTCGCCACGTTTCCTTTCGCCTCGGGAGGACGGGGGAAAGGCTGGTTCAGACATGTGCAACGAGCGCGTACCTACGACTGCGTTTGTTGCGACCGGAACGACCGCTCTGCGCCGCGCGACCACTACAACAAGCGCAGCGGGTCGTCAGCACGGCGACCGCTTCTATACGCGGCCGTCAGCTGTTTCAGCGGCCCCTCTAAAAAGGGGACGCACTGCTACTCAATGCCGTAACCGAATATAGACAGACAGTTGTCTATAGCCTAAAGCTTTAGTATTATTTTTTCTTGATAGGCTTGCAGGGTACAGTGGATGAAAAAAAGAAAATAAAAAGATGCAGTACACTCTTAAAAAAAAGCTAGTAGTATTTACTAGGTAAGAGCTAGTAACCGCTTGTCACATATGTTACTAGGTACCTAGTAACCTTAGGTAGTAACGGTCAAGCTAGTAATGGTTACTAGTTCAAGAAGCTAGTAACTGTTACTAGCCTCAAAGTAGAATCCATGTATTTTACTACTTCTAGCTAGTAACTAGCGCAACCTCCCGACGGAAGAGCGGAAACGCAACTAGTCACCTGATTTCCGGTAGAAAAAAAAAAGTGTGTGGTTATGCCACTTACCACCAGAAGGCAGGCGCAACAGAAATTGTAACTGGAAATGAGTAATCCAGGTGGCGCTAGTCAACGTCCAATTAAATGTACACAAAAAAGGACGCCCATTATTTATAATTTATTTCAATTCTTCCTCATTCGCAAGTAGATACATATAAACATGCACACCCACATTTTTTATCACACAATCGACATAGTGCATTCAACACAAACACACGATCACTCTAATCGCTAACTTACAAGCGGGGGCAGTGGGAATCGAACCCAGGAGGTTCCCACCGCAAGCTTACGAGCTGAGACGCGTTAGCCCACCCCCTGCTAACTTTCTCGACTGTCTTTAAGTCTTTTATACTTACCATTTGAGTGTGCAAACTTGTCGTCGTGTATCAGCACGTCAGTTCTTCGCAGTCGCTAGGTCAGTTGCGCGACGAGGCAAACCGCATGAAAGCGACGGGAACAAACGGCCAAGGCAATGAGCGACATTTCCTAGAAATTAACAAAACCGAGCGACGCGCCGGGTGGCCGTGAGAAATCGCCGTCGCTCGTCGCTGTCTCCGTCGATAGTCTCGTCGCTCGCTAAATCGATTACATGCGGTTCAGCTTTTAAAACGAACGTGGTCGCCGTCGGCGAGAAAGTGCTTTCTTGCCGTCTCCCGCGGCGAACGAATTCTGTAATTGACGGGGAGTACGACCGCAGCTGCATTCCTTTCGCGTGCTGCACTACAAAAATGCGTACAAAATTAATACCGCGTGCGGCTCGCATCTTAATGTTTGTAGTACACTGACGACTGCTCGCGTTTTTGGGGAAGATATAAGCAAATTCAGAAAAACTTGTAGAATGCCAAAACAGTTTTTTTTTTCATTAGTCCTAAAGCTACATACACAATTTAAGACGCACATCAACGGTTGTGACAGTGCACTGTCACGACCGAAGACAGCTCAATCAGAATCATTCAACCACCGAGAACACACAAACCGTGAAGATGTTCTCAGTGTCAAGTAGGAGGAGGCAGAGAAAAGCTTCTTGGACGACGAAACCCAATCCAGTGACAGCGGTACCGGCTCGTTAGAACTATCCTCAGAGCAGTCCAGGTTCACGCAGACACTCGCCCCGTCGAGCGCACGAACGTTAACTATGCACTCCAACACGGGAACACGAGAACTGCACAAGACACAAGGCAAAAACGGCAGGTTGACATCGGAGAAATTTGCGTCTTGTGAACTCCGACTGGCCCCAACATGCTTGTCGTACAATGTTGCCAAGCGCCTCTTGTGAAAGAAAAACATTAGTTTTAAAAAATACAGAAATAAAAAAAAATATAATAAAACGGAATGAACTTTTTTATTTCTTTTCAGAAATGTTTTTAGTATGTGCTACGTGGCTATTTTCATCCCAGTTAAAACCAAAATGAAAATATAAACGCTCACAAACGAATGCAAACGAGAAGGAAGGTAAGTAAGCCGCATGGCCATTGCAACAACAATGGCTGCTGCGCTCGCTGCAGCGCTGGCTTTCACGTCGGGCTGGTACGGAGGCTGCGATCGTTATAAAGTCAGCTCCAACCCTTAAACATGCCCCCTCAAACAATATTTGACGCTACCATTGCGTGTGGATACCTCCCCCTGCGATCGGAAACAACAAGTACGTCGCTAACGCTGGCAATCGGGTATGAAGCAAGCGCCGCCATTTTCTCCGCGCCTTTGCGGTAGTAAATAGCTAGTAAAAAGGTAGTAACGGTCAGAAAAGGGTAGTAACGGCTGCATTTGCTAACGTTTTACTACCTATCGCCCGTTTGAGGTAGTAAATAGTTAGTGAAAGGTAGTAACGGTCAGAAAGGGGTAGTAACTGCTGCAGTTACTAGCTTTTTACTAGCTTTTTTCTAAGAGTGTACGCCGTCTTGGACGATCACGACTCTAAAC
>JABSTQ010002204.1:0-53547 GCA_013358835.2 Ixodes persulcatus | reverse complement strand
TTGCTGCAACTAATGGTCGCAAACAATCTGGGAGTGTCTACTTGAAACATTCGCTAGGTTTGGCTTTCCTGCACAGCTTTTAAGCGATAATGCCTCCTATCTAACGAGTAAGGTGTTTGTGGACGCATGCGCGGTGCTGGGAATTAAGCACAAACGAACTTCCCCATACCACCCGCAAGCAAACATTACGGAAAGGGTAAATCGGAACCTTAAGATGATGTTAGTGGCCTACACAGAGCGCCGCAAGGACTGGGACGCAAAACTACCCGAGCTGGCATTCGCAACCCGTACGACCACTAATCGGTCAACGGGTCTCACTCCTGCCCAATTGAATTTCGGCAAGGAGCTCGCGTTCCCGCTTTTTAACAGTCTCCTTTCTACAGAGTCTGGGGGAAGGCTTCGCCCCTACGTGAAGTTCGCAGAGGACCTGCGAAAGCGCTTCTCCGAAAACCTTCGAGAGGCCCGAGAGAATCTCGACGTCGCCCGAGTACAGCAGGCAGAACAGTACAACCAGGGGCGACGTGACTTGCAGTTCGAGGAGGGAGATTTTGTACTCCGGCGTACTCACCCATTGAGTGACGCCGCTCGAGGCTTCGCAGCCTCCCTCGCCAACAGGTGGGAAGGTCCGTTTCGCGTGCGTGAAAAGTGCTCACCACTCACTTACAAACTAGCTCACTGTGAGTCTAGTGAGCAAACTGGAGCTGTTCATGTCACGGACCTTAAACAATTTTTCAAGCAGAAGACGAAGATTCCTCGCAGGACCGGAACGACACTGACGGCAGTCGCGTTCCGGAAACCCCCTTGTCTCCACCAAGGCGGCGGTATAACCTGCGACGTCGGTGACACGAAAGAGAGAGGAACCATTTTTTTTTCTCTTCGGCTTCGCCTCTCTCGCATTTTGGAGGTAGTTTTCTACTTCCACGGATCTGCTCCCTTTTCAAGAGAGGGGGGAGAAGATTGTGTACCCACCTCAGATCCGTTATTTCGAACTTTCTGGAATGGGGGCGAAGATAACGTCAGGCTCAACCCTCAACTGAGCCCCATGTCGTCTGCTTTCTTGTTTTTCTACGAAGATGGCTCGTGGTCAACACCGTCACCACACCCGCCATCTGAACGACACGGCGGCCGGTCTCATGGTGGGCCGCGGCTACCCTCTACAGGACGGAGCGACAGCTGTCTCGGATCAAGGAGGACCACATGGAGAGCAGCCACCTGCTGGAGACGGTCCAGAGCAACAAGGTGGCCGCCAGCCGAGCCCTGATCAAGAGCAAGGAGCTCAAGCGACAAGCTGGAGCTGACCGAGCCGCTGCAGAAAGAGCAGCATGTGACCAAGGAGCTGGGAAGAGCGAACGCCGAACGCATCGCGTGCGTCAACACACGCGGCGAGCGCGACCTCCAATTGGCCATCGCGCTCGTCCAGCAGGCGCCGGCCGGACTTGCAACGCCAGTCCGCCCAGTAGCGCCATCCACCCCCTGACGCCCACGACGTCGTCTCGGTCATCGACATGCCGGACGAAGCTTGAGAGGGGGGGGGGGGGGGGGGGGAAGTGTGGGCACCCTGGCGGCTCTACAGCCCAGTTGCCCGACTGCGAGGCAAAGGTGCCGAACTTTTCCCGCGTGGCGGCGACGTCACGCCAGCCACGCGCACATCGCGTGCGCCGCCTTGATAAGGCAGATCAGAGGCGACGCACAGGGATTCGCTGCCTGGACTCAGGCGCCGCTGATAACCATGTTAATCGTCCTGTCCGTGTCCCATTAAATGTAGTTTCTTGTTGTTGAAACCGTTGGCTCCGTGTTATTCCTCCGGGTCGGGTATGCAGCAAGGCAAACCGACCACACGTTGAAGCAGCAAAAAAAAATTGCGGTGGCTTAGCTCGGCTATGCCAGGATATACGTAGCGTGAGCTTATGCGCACAAAATGAGAGGCGCTATCAAGCGGCTCCGGTGCAGCGTCAGACTTGGGTACTGCGCAACGAAGGCGCACAGCTGGGCACGCGGCGGCACCAGTGCTTCTGCCGTGGCTATGACGTCACTCCTCTGGAAAACGCAGACCCGCGAGGCGCGCGCGGCGGCGGCGGTGGCGGCTCCGGCGTGCCAGCTGTGCGCAGTGTGACGTCACTGCTCCTCGCGCATGCGCAGCACGACTCTTTGGGAGCCACGCGAAACTGCTCAACCTCGGCCAGTGTAGCTCACGCTACAATAATCTCGATCGCTGGCGCCCGGAAAGCCACTTTGCGGCTGCCCGAATCGCTCGTCCGCCTGCATACCCGTGACGTACGCGGGTAGGAAAAAGTAGGGATTTTTCATTGTTGCCGGTAGAGAGTTGCCGCCTGGAAACCTCGCGGCCGGCGCAACTTAAAAATTTAATAACTTCACGGTATTTGTTCTATAAAATAGTTTGGATATCAGTTGAGAAAGGGCTATTGATGCGGTATGTAAATTTCCAGCCAAATCGAAGTCTACCAAAAAAATCAGCGGAGTTCCCCTTTAACTCTTGTTGTCCAAAAGTGCTCTCGATATGTTATCATTGAAAAAAATGAAAGACGGTTACAACACCCTGTAACGCCGAATTAGAGCGCAGCTTTGAGGAGGAGGAGGGAAGGGTAGACTCTTCCCTCCTCCTAACCTCCTCATCCTCCTCCTCCTTAACCTCCTCCCATCGTTCTTCAAGCTCCTCCCCTCTTATCCTCCTTCCATGTTCGCTCCTCCTCCCCTCCTCTTCCTCCCTCCTGTCCCCCTCCTCCTACTCCCCTCTCCCTCCTCCTTCCCCTCCTCCCTGCGCGTTGCATCATGGGAAATGTCCCATAATGCACCGCGCGGTTACGCCGATGGCGACGGCGACGCCGCTCAAGCCGGGAACGGGCGCCTAAGAGCTGCACTCTAAAATAACTCAGTTGGTCGCCAGGCCGAGAAAGCCCCTGCAGCTGGACACGGGCAGCCATCCAAGCGTTCTTAATGCCGACGTGCACTCTAAAATAACTTCAGTTGGTCGCCAGGCCGAGAAAGCCCCTGCAGCTGGACACGGGCAGCCATCCAAGCGTTCTTAACGCCGACAGCAGCAAAATTAACCAAAACTAGCAAGGTTGAGTCACGTTTCCTCGGAAGACGGTGGATATCCATTATGTCTGACGATTGGAATGACAGGTTAAATCTTCGAGAAAGGATCTTCCATGGTCTCTACGAGGTTCTCTCTAGATACATAAAGAAGACCATGCACTTTCATGTTGCAGCGACGACTATATACTGCTGCGAGCTGTTTACTTCGTCCTTTAGCCGCGAGATTTCCTGTGCCTATTCTTCTAGCGTAGCCCTAACCTTGCGGACTTCGTTTTGAAGGCCTTTTACTTATTTTTCGTTAGTGGAAGCAAAGACTAGCACTGAATTATATTTTGCGCCAAAGGAGTCGATCGTGGATTGGAGGGCTCCAACAGTATTACGAAGTTCATCAACGGCAGGCTTCAGGGCCAACAGTTGGTCAACCTTTGCTGGAAGGGGTAAAAGGGTCTCAACGCTAGTTTTAAAGGAAGGAGCTGTTGAAGCGCGACATTGATTAAGGCCAGCTGGCTAGCGATGGAAGCGAGGCTAAGTTGCTCCTGCTGACTGTCATCAGTGGCGCTACCGCTCTCCAAGGCAACGCCACTGGTTGCTCCATAGCGGAGCAGAGCTCGCCGGTGCGGCAAGTAGCACACTTCCACGTTTCTCTCCTCGCGGTGGCTATTCCGAAAAAAGTGCTCTCAAACGTTTACCTAGATGGTAACCATTCTAACAGTGTGAACAAGTCAGAAGTCGCCCATCGACAGGAAGGGGGTGGTCTCACTTCAGGCACTCCATAATGATGTTGAGCAAAATAAACACAAACAATCGGAACAACTGAAAACGGTGCAGTGCAGTCGGCGGCAGACAAGTGGTAAAACAAGACAAATTAGTTTTATGTCCTACCTGTATACAGCACACTGGCTAGAGCCCGACAACGATACGCCGCCGACTGCAGAGGATTCCGCTCAGGGAGCAGCTCTTATAGCAGGCAGGCACAAGGCGACTGACGTGGCGACTGACGTGGCGACATCCAGCGGTTTATTTTCGGTGAGGCGACACCCGATGACGCTTGAGAAAAGGCACGGCCACGTGCAAGGTCAGTAGGTGAGGCTAGCAGATTATAGCGGGCGGGCCATGACTTCCTGGTACCTCATAGATGCCGTAGTGTTCTTGTCTAGAGCACACTGGTTAGAGCCCGACAACGATACGCCGCCGACTGATAATAATAATAATAATAATAGTAGTAATATTAAGAATAATAATATTAATAATAATAATAATAATTTTATTGCACGAATATAAATACAATACATACAAATGCGGGTCCGTCAAAAGCCAATAGCGGCTTGTGGGACTGGACCCGGCAGCGGCGTAGAAAATACCAAAACTATTCAGATGAAAACAAAACAAAAAACCATCAATTATTTGAAATACAAAAATACAAAAAAGGAAAAAAAAACCTGAAAGAATAAGAATACAAGCGAGGAAAACCGAACACCAAGAAGGATCTCTACAAAGAAAGAAGGTCACTGTGACACTGAAAGAACAACTATAACACTACAATACTGAATAATACAAATAAAGAAAACCGTACATCATCTAGAATGTTCTTGAGCTACAAAGACAAGGCCAATCAAAAAAGCAAAAACACGACAAAAAGAAAAATAGTATTTGACAGTCACTTGAACGAGGTAATGTAGGGGCAAAAACAAATGTAAGAAAATTTAGCATATTGTTTTAAGCTGTCTCTTTAATTGACGTTTTGAGTTCAACTCTAAAAAGGAATCAGGTAGGCCATTAAAAAGGTCAGGCACATAAAATGAGCGTAATTGTTTTCCGTACTTTGTATACACACGAGGCATGATGAAGCGTTCACCGTCCCTTAGAATACGGTCGGACACATGGGGGGTCTTAAAAGTGCTAATCCAATAGTGCTTTATAATGACACTTCTTTTAAAAAGAGCTGCAAAACGCGGCAGGCGCAAAGATAAAAACAGTTCGTCACTTGGGGTATCAAGAGGAGCGTAAGCTACGCCCCTTAGAATTCCCCTCAATATACTATCAATTTTGTTCTGCCAAATCATCGAACAGTTTGCATAGACTGTGATACCGTAACGTAAAACACCGTAGGCTAAAGAGTTGACCAACATCTTTCGAACAGAAAAAGGAAGAAATGATTTTAAGGAATATAACATCCATGATACACTTCTGAGCCTCCTCAGGTAGCACGCCTGAGGAATGCCCAACTTGGGCAAAGGTCTGGCAAACATAAGGGCCCAACTTTGACGCAGTTAGGTTTTTGCACCATGGCAATCATCAGTGCCAAAGTACGGTGCCTGACTATAGCCTTAGTTAGGCGATCCTAGGGCATGCCAAAGTTTGGCTCTTCTCTGGTGCGCCAGAGGAGCGCCAAAGTTGGTGCCATACTTGAGTCATAACTGCCAAAGCCACGCCGAATTTGGGTATTTCGGACATGCCAAGTTTGGCCTTTCTCTGGTCCGCCACAGTTCTGCCAAATTAAGCGCCGGACTTGAACCATAACTGCCAGAGCAACGCCTAATTTGGGCATTTGGGCCACACCAAGTTTGCCCAGGTAGCACCGAGTTCTGGGCCAAAATTTGGCTTTTGTCTGGGAGTTTAGGGCATTAAAAAGCCCGAAAAAGCCAAAGTAGAGCCAAACCTGACCTTCCTTGGCAAGAGTCTGGGTATTTTGGCCCTGATTCGCCAAACAAGTGCCAAATTTAGGCTTCACTGCCTGGTAGTTCGGCTTTCATCTGGCATATTTGGGCCTAAATCGCCTAACAAATGCCAGAGTTAGGCTTACTGCCCGGTAGTTCGGCTGATATTTGGCATTTGTGGGCCAAAATCGCCAAACAAGTGCCAAAGTTAGGCTTCACTTTCCTATAGTTCGGCAGTCATCTGGCACCTTTGGGCCAAAATTGCCACAGATGTGCCAGAGTTAGGCTTACTTCCTTGTAGTTCGGCCGAGATCTGGCATTTTTGGGGCAAAATCGCCACATAAGTGCCAAAGTTAGGCTTCATTTTCTGATAGTTCGGCTCTCATCTGGCATCTTTGGGCCAAAACCAGAGAAACGCCAAACTTTGGCACGTCCCAAATACCGAAATTAGGCGTTGCTCCGGCAGTTATGGCTGAAGTATGGCACCAACTTTGGCGCTCCTCTGGCGGACCAGAGAAACGCCAAACCTTGGCATGCCCCGAATTCCCAGATTAGGATTTACTATGGCAGTTATAGCTCAAGTATGGCAACAACTTTGGCGCTCCTCTGGCGGACCAGAGAAACGCCAAACCTTGGCATGCCCCGAATTCCCAGATTAGGATCTACTATGGCAGTTATGGCTCAAGTATGGCACCAACTTTGGCACTCCTATGGCGTACCAGAGAAGAGCCAAACTTTGGCATGCCCTAGGATTGCCCAACTAAGGCTATAGTTAGGCACCGTACTTTGGCACTGATGAGTGCCATGGTGCAAAAACCTAGCTGCGCCAAAGTTGGGCCCTTATGTTTGCCAGACCTTTGCCCAAGTTGGGCATTCCTCTGGCGTGCTACCTGGGTGGCTTTTCTCTGGTCCGCCACAGTTGTGCCAAAGTAAGTGCCAGACTTGAGCCATAACTGCCAAAGCAACGCCTAATTTGGGTATTTTGGACATGCCAAGTTTGGCCTTTCTCTGGTCCGCCACAGCTCTGCCAAAGTAAGTGCCAGACTTGAACTCTAACTGCCAAAGCAACGCCTAATTTGGGTATTTTGGACATGCCAAGTTTGGCCTTTCTCTGGTCCGCCACAGCTCTGCCAAAGTAAGTGCCAGACTTGAACCCTAACTGCCAAAGCAACGCCTGATTCGGGTATTTCGGTCACGCCGAGTTTGGCTTTTCTCTGTTCGACGACCGACTCTCTCGGAGTCGGTTGTTGAAGCATCGCCCCGCTTGCCCGATGTACCTGGCCCCGCAGGACAGGGGGATCGCGTACACTTCCTCCGCTTCCTCTCCTTCCCCCAAAATTTCCCTTTCCCGTAGTCCCACGGAGCGGGCGGGCTTTGAGCTTGAAGCCGAAAATAAATGTTGTTGAAGTTGAAAAACTGTCCTGTATGTATCGTCTCTTATGTGCCTCCACTTTCTAAATGTTTAAAAAGTACCAACACGTCATCAGTCGAACTCCACGGCAGTAAGCCTAGTTCTGGCACTCTTTTGGCAACTTTGGCCCGTAGCTGCCAGATGACAGCCAAACTATCGGGAAGCGAAGCCTAACTTTGGCACTTGTTTGGCGACTTAGGCCCGTAGCTGCCAGAAGACAGCCGAACTATTGGGAAACGAAGCCTAACTTTGGCACTTGTTTGGCGACTTTGGCCCGTAGCTGCCAGATAACAGCCGAACTATCGGGAAGCGAAGCCTAACTTTGGCACTTGTTTGGCGACTTTGGCCCGTAGCTGCCAGATGACAGCCGAACTATAGGGAAGCGAAGCCTAACTTTGGCTCTTGTTTGGCGACTTGGGCCCAAAGATGCCAGATGTCAACCGAACTACAAGGTAGTAAGCCTAACTCTGGCACATCTGTGGCGATTTTGGCCCGAAGGTGCCAGATGACAGCCGAACTATCAAAAAGTGAGGCCTAACTTTAGCATTAGTTTGGCAATTTTGGCCCAGAAATGCCAAATATCTGCCGAACTACCGGGCAGTAAGCCTAACTCTCGCATTTGCTAGGCGATTTAGGCCCAAAGATGCCGGATGATAGCCGAACTACCAGGCAGTGAAGCCTAAGTTTGGCACTTGTTTGGCGAATTAGAGCCAAAATACCCAGACTGTTGCCAAGGGAGGTCAGGTTTGGCTCTACTTTGGCTTCTTCGGGCTTTTCAATGCCCTAAACTCCCAGAAAAAAGCCAAGTTTCGGCCCAGAACTCGGTGCTACCTGGGTCTTAGCAACATAGCTAAGATGCCAGTTCCAGGACATGTCACTATCGAAATATAACCCCAAGTATTTCGCTGTGTAAACATATTCAATAGGTGAGCAGCTGCAGCTAGCACAATTTGACGTGTGGAGCAGAAATGGGATATCAAGGCATTTACGTTTTAATGGACTGCAGAAACACATAAGTTTTGTTTTTTGAACGTTAATTTTGATAAGATTTGTTTGAAACCAGTCCATTACCTTTGTAGCATTAACTTGTAACATGTTAAGGGCACTGCGCAAATTTATATGGCGGGAAAGTAACAACGTATCATCTGCGTATTGAAAGATGTCACCACCTGACATCGCCTTAGCAAGATCGTTCACATACATATTAAACAGAAGAGGGGACAAAACAGAACCTTGAGGAACTCCGGCTTTAAGAAATACTTTGGCGCTTTGGGTATTGCTGACAGAAACGAGCTGTGTCCGGCTCGTCAGAAAGTCTTCAAGTATATTAAAAAAAGACCCCTAAACCCATAGTCAAACAACTTTTTGATTAATATTTTGTGAGTGATAGAATCGAACGCCTTAGAAACATCTAAAAAAAGAGCGCAGGCATATTTGTTGTTTTCCAAAGTGTCGTGTAACTTATCCACAAAATCTTCGAGAAGTGAATCCGTGCAACGTCCCGGGATAAAACCGTGCTGGGACGGCGAAAGAAGATAAAACTTTTCTAGGAACGCCATCATTGCTTTTAAAAGGTGTTTCTCAAGTATTAAAGATAAACACGAGAGAATAGATATTGGTCTGTAACTTTCTACGCTATCATGTTTTCCTCCTTTGTAAAGCGGTCTGACAATGGCACTTTTTAGACCAACTGGAATGACCCCTGAGCTGATAGTCCCATTCAGTACGTACAGCAGAATATCAGACAAAACGTCGAAATTTCGCCGTAAATCGCTGATACGAATATTATCAGCTCCGGGAGCCTTGTTGGGCTTAAAACTAAATACAAGATTACGCAAATCCTGTGATGTCATGTTTGGCAAAAATGCTGAGGTCGAGCAAGAGCGGTTCAAGTTAATAGGAGTGATATTCTGGTCGTTTGATACACCCGACACGGAAGCAAAGAAACAATTAAAAGCGTCAATAACCGACTGTAAGTCGGTTTCGAAATGCTTGGTAATTGTGTCATCTATCGAAGACTTGTTTGAAACTCCCTTAACTTCATTAACCAAAGCCCAGGTTTTATAAATATCAAAACGTGATCTATAAAACTTATTTTAAAAATGCTGACGTTTTCTCGAGCGAATTAGGGCATTCACACGATTTCTACAACTTTGGTATTGCAAACGCAATTCTTTATCTTTCGGGAAACGGCGACATCGTGCCCATAACATATCTTTCTGTTTGATCGCAGATAAAACGTCTGTGGTAAGCCAAGGTTGATTCTGCCTGCGTTTTCTTACAGTTATTGTTTTCACACTCATGGATTTGAAATCAGACAAAATATTAATTAGCTTAAGATATGCATCCTGGTGATTAAAATTTTCAATGAGTATATTCCAATTATAAGAAGAAATTAATCTATCAAACTGACGGGAATCTACGATTGTTGTTTCTTTTTGCTGTTCTATAGGTTTTTCAGAAATACCACAAAAGTTAAAGCGACACGCCACGAAGTAATGGTCCGCCAATTTTCGCAAGATCACTGCCGATGTTACAGGTATACCAGAGTTTCTAACGTTTATATGATCAATGCAAGACGAAACCAAATTATCGGACCGATGTTCCTCTCGTGTCGGTACATTTATTATGCATTCGATGCCATAGTTTGCGAGAATATTTAAATAGTCACATACGAATGATCTTGAAGTCTTCATTACGTCAATATTTAGGTCACCCACGATGCAAAGTTTACTGGTAGACGCTAAATTTTCTAAATTAGTATTTAACTCCTCTAGAAATTTGTTCACATTTTCTGAAGGCGGCCTATAAACCGAAAATAGAGATATTTCGAAATCATTTTTATTTAACTTCAGCGAGAGACACTCGGCATGATTAAAGGAGACTGCTAAATCTACTACTGACCATGTTTTGTTTACATACACGGCTATTCCTCCTCCCCTCGCTGCGGCACGCGTCAAAAAGAAGTCAAATCCTGGTAAAGAAAACTGATCCTGTGAAACAAAAACCTCCCGAACATTTATTTCGGTTAACACGAAAACGTCGACAGAGTTCTCGACTGCTTGAGCAATTAACTGAAATTCATCCCAATATTTTCTAATGCTTCTTAAGTTAACATGTAGTAGAGTGAGCGCACTAGCACTAGGCGGGAAAATGGTCAAGAAACGAAGGAAAGCCAGAGAGTACTACTGAATTTTCCATTATCATACTATTTTTTGTAAATCCCTAGTGCTAGAGATGCGCACTGCCGTCGAGTTTCGTCCTTTTTGGCAAAGATAGTAGCGTTCTCTACCCATACAAATTTGTAGGATTTGTCCCTGCCTTTGGTCCTGGCTTGCCAGAACAGGTCCTTGTTTGTTCTTGTCAAGTTGTCGTTGAAATAAATCTTCGACCGAGTTTTTGACCGAGGTAGCGTTGCCAACTTCTTACGCGCATTCATCCAGCGGTCCTTCGTGGGAACCGAGGTGAACTGAACCAGTATGGGAGGGGCCCCCTCGCGCCTAGAGCGCAAACGGTAACAGACTACCACCTCGGCGGGGTTAAAATCCGCGATGTTCAGTTTGTGTGCAAGGTCGCTGATGGTGGCCCCCAAGTCTTCCTTATTCACGTAAGAAATACCATGTATTTCCATATTGAATCGTCGGCTATACTGTTCCGTCGAGTTTATGTTTGTTTGTAGTTTCTCAATCATAACGGTTTGCTCAGACACGGTGGCCTGTAGTGCTCCAACTTCGGTTCTCAGTAGTGTAACTTCTTTATCATTTTCTGTCACAAGTATCATGGTAGATTCATACTTCTTCACAGATTCTTGGAGGCTCCTGATTGTCTCTTTCATCGCATCTACTGATGGCTTCAGGGCAAGGAGCTCTTCTACTTTGGCAGGAAGATCTGAGAGTCGATGAACGTTTGCCTTTAGTGAATGAAGAATTTCGAGCTTGGCGTTTATTTCGTCTAGTGTCGTAGGGACTATTTCGCTAGCAGCTGGTGTCAAAATTTCACCGGAACCTCCGCCACTCATCCTGACTTCACGATTCCTGCACGTACGGCAGTTCCATTTTTCGCGTTTGGCGGTGCCCATTGATTTTAAAGTTCTGTCCGCGATTCCGGAACACGCGTCAAGGTGGTAAACATGATTGCAGGAATAGCATTTCATGAAACTTCCATCAGTCGGCACTGATTTAAAGCAAACAATGCAATCAGTGTCACCTGCTCAGACATGACTCGTTCAGTTGCAAAAATTTGAAAACACAAAAATATACAAAGATACAAAACGCACTTGTTGTAGTCGACGGCAAAGTTGAAAATGAAAACTAATAAACCATGGTTACAAATACAGATGCTCACCTGCCGAGAGAGAGAGAGAAAAAACTTTATTGACTGAGGAAATGGGTCAAGGGGAATAGAGGTCATGGTGGTGGTGGTGGGCGAGGGGCCGAAGGCCCATTTCCTCCTGGACGTCTTCTCCTTTATTTAGGTTGGTGGTCCCGTGGTGGCGGTCGGCCGAGGCTTCCCGGCGACCTCTTCCGCCCTTTTGACCAGGCGGGCCTGTAGGTCCGGGTCGGGGCTGCGAAGCGAGGCCTCCCACCTCTCCTCAGAAGGAATTTCGGGGAAGGGATCCTGAGGGCATGCCCAGATGATGTGGGCCAGGTTGGCATGGGCGCCACATAAGGGGCACGCCGAAGTTGGATAAAGGCTGGGGTGGATATGGGTCATGGTGGCCGGGTTGGGGAAAACTCCCGTCTGGAGTTGGCGCCAGACGTGTGATTGTTCTAAGCTAAGGAATTTGTTCGCCTGCGGATAGATTTTGCGGGAGAGGAGGTAGTAGGTGGTAATGTCATGATATCCGATCAGACGGTCCCGCGCGGACCGGGCTCCGTGGTAGGGATACAGGCTCGGCCCAGCCCGGATAGTAAGTCCTCGGGCTAGGTCGTGGGCCGCCTCGTTTCCCTCGAGCCCAGAATGCGCAGGGGTCCAGATCAGTTGGACTTGAGATTGCGGGGGGTTTCTGCGCAAAATTTTGAGCGCCGTTGTGGATATGCGTCCGGCGGCAAAATTTTGGAAAGCGGTTTTAGAATCGGTAATGATTGTTGCGGGGGTAGGGTTAAGCGTTAGGGCCAGCGCTATCGCCGCTTCCTCCGCCGTTTCCGGGATGGGCGTCCGGACTGTGATCGAATCTAGCGGGTTGCTGTTGGAGTTATTGCGAACTGCGACTGCGGTGAATGCTTCGTGGTGTCAATATTCCGCTGCATCTACGGGCGCGGGCTCGTTGTTCCCTCTGATCGGTGTGGTGCGTAGGGTGCATGTTGCGGGGGAGTGGTTTGGCTATAATGTGCGCGTGGATATCTAGGGGAATGGTTGTCGCGTCCTGATGTAGGCTGTGGTGTCCTATTCTTAGATTTCGGAGAATGTGTCTTCCTGTGGGGGTGCGGGCGAGGCGTTCATATTGTCCCATTAGATGGGCTTCAACGAGTTCGCTGGCCTTGTTGTGAAGGCCTAACCCTTCGAGTCTGGCAGTGGACGTGCCTGGGGGAAGGCGTAGTGCCGCCTTGTAAGCGCGTCTTATGAGGATATCGATTCTGTCAGTTTCTGCCTTGCTTAATTTAAGGTAGGGGATAGAGTAGACTATTCTGCTCACGATGAAGGCTTGGAGCAGGCGGACCCTGTCCTGCTCAGTAAGGCCTGCGTGTTTGTTGGTGACTCTCTTGAGCAGACCTATAGTTTCGTTTACGTTCCTTTCTATGGTCTGGAGAAAGTTGTGATTGAGTCTGGTGGATTGTATCTGCAGCCCAAGGACTTTGAGGGCAGGGACCTCTGCGACACAGTTAGTACCGAGCGGATGACGGGCCGCCGACTGCGCCGAAGGAAGCCGTGGGAGCTGTTCTTGTAGCGTCGGATCCAGTTTCCCGGATGATGGTCACCACGTGGCAGCAACAGCGTAGTCGACGAAAAGCTGCGTCAGGTCCACTTCATCTGGTACTGTCCGGGTGCGAAGATGACGCGGCCGAAGTCCAGGAAACGCGGGACTGCTTTGCCCTGGCGAAAACGACACAGTTAGTACCGAGCCGATGACGGGCCGCCGACTGCGAATAATAATAGTAATAATAATAATAATATTATTAATAATCATCATCATCATCATCATCATCATCGTCATCATCATCATCATCAATCAATCAATCAATCAATCAATCAATATTTTTATTTGTGCCCAGGAACAACCTTGCGGTCTTATACTTCGTTTCACTTTATCTGCGAGCGAAGCCAAAGCTAGAAGCGCGAGACAAGCGCTTTTTGCGTTTCTCCCCAGCTCGCGCGCTCGAGCGAAGCCTGAACGTACAGAGCTTTCGTGCTCGCGCTTCCAGCTTTGCCTTCGCTCGCACATAAGGTGAAACGAAGTATAGCACAGGGTCGCTAAACTCGTCAAGCACAACTTTGTGCCCGAAGTTTGCGGAACGCGCTAATTGGACTCTCGCGACGCTGACGTCGCGCCGAGCGAGGTGTCAATCATTCGAACGCTCATTTCTTTGAGAGAGGCAGAATGTAGCAAAGTTCATCGAGG
The DNA here is from genome assembly GCA_013358835.2 of Ixodes persulcatus. Lineage (NCBI taxonomy): Eukaryota > Metazoa > Arthropoda > Arachnida > Ixodida > Ixodidae > Ixodes > Ixodes persulcatus. The sequence goes on along the minus strand of JABSTQ010002204.1, from coordinate 39,863 downwards.
AGCGCGTGTGGCGCGTGAGGGGCGCGAGGAGCCCGCTGATTGAACGGCTTCGCCGATGACGTAGCGCCCATTTGTCCCTACATCCCTACGCCAAGCTAAACTTAATGCTTTACAGATTGTCCCTAGGCGACCTGCTGACGCTCAAAATCCCTCCGAAGTTTGTGTAAAAAAGAAACCTCGTTTGTCGAAGTTGTCGCTGACGTCAAAGTGACGTTTCCGAACTTTGCGAGAGCCGTGGTTTGAGCTCGAGATCTTCGATTCGGATCGAGGCGAAGTTAAACTTTGTCAACATGGCGGTGCCGTACGCTGCGGCCGAGCTTATCTTCCGCCACCGTCGGCGTCGCTACTGAGACCACCGGGGACGCCTTTCAACTCCCCGACGACGACTTTCGGCGACAGTACCGGCTATCGAAAGCCGTTGTGCGTTGACTCTGCGACGAGCTTCGTTCGGCGCCCGGACTTCGAGGCGGCGGACAATCGCGTCTACCATGACCGTGGAACCACAAGTTCTTTGCGCGCTCCGGTTCTTCAAAACCGGTAGCTTTCAAGGCATGGTGGCGACTGACGAGCACCTGTCAGTCTCCCACATGACTGTGAGCCGGGCTGTCAGAGTTTATGCGGCTGCCATCGTTTTTTTTTTTTCTGCAATATCCGAAGAGGTACTAATAAGCTGTATACAATTCAGAATGTTGGAAAACAAACAAGAACCGGGATAATTCTTGGGTAGGTTCGAGTCTCCCGGCAGCCGGCAGAATTATTTCCCCGAAATTTTACTGGCAGTCGTCACTCATTGGCGGTCAAATCAGTTCATCGAACGACGTGTCATCGACAGATCGTTTCATCGGCACGCGATGTAATCACATGAAAGAGATTTTCTTCCCTTAGAGGTATATACAAATTAAACATTTTCACACTTTTATACATGTAAGTGGGGTGTCCAATAACTAACCCCCTAATAAGTGTAGCAATAGACCTTATAAAAAATGTAAACCTCACACCTTTAAAAGTGTGTGATTTGTTAAACACGCTTCTTAAAACGTGTGATAATGCACTACACCTTTTTATAAAGATGTAAAACTACAATACCCCTTCTCGTCAGACACACAGCCAGGGGGGGGGGGGCATAAGGCCCGCCCCCCCCCCCCCGAAATCTTCCATTTTGCTGGGGCCTCCTCTCTCCCCTCCCCCTCATAGAGCACTTTGTCATGGGCGCCCCCCCCCCCCCCCTAAAACAAAATCCTGGCTACGTGCCTCCTTCTCGTCAAGGTGTAATTACCACAGTACATTCCTTTTTTGGGGTGTACACAGTGGCCCGGTACCCAATAAAATGACTGAAAAATCAAATTATACAAACGAGTCGCCGAAACAACACGTTGCTTCTTGGCGAGTGTCGAGGCAACCTCGGCCGAAAACCGGCTTCAATATTGGCCGGATGTACGGTTTTGCGCCTCGTCCCGACATCCGGCAGGTATGGGTGTACCGATGCAAATACACGATTTATGCCTAATAGCACTGGCACCACTGATCTCTTATTAGGCTGGATCGCGGATAGAGGCCTGTATTGCTGGGGTCGAGCGGCACCACCGGCAGCCATCGCTTGACACGATCTAATGCATGCTATAGGAGAAACGGGAAAACTCAATTTTATTACGTTAGTAGGTTGTTCTCGATCATGAAACTTCTATCGTGTTTCCGCAAATAACAGTTAATATTGTGGGCAAGAATATTAAACGCGTTAGAATACCAATCTTGTTTAAATAAATGTTGTGTGGTTGAGGGTCGAGGGCGAATTTGTTGGGCGTTAACTGTGATGTGTTTAATGAGACAAGGGCTACCGAGAGTTATTGTGGTGTCATCCGTGATCTCGGAGTCATCAGAGCTCAGCAAACGATAAGCTGGAAGGCCTTTACTGGGGACATTCGCATCGTTTTAACCGCTTGTACATAGTACTTCATGGTGAAAGCTTTTTCTTTGAACTGCTGTGAGGGCTTCCGTGACAAACTGAAACTCGGAGCGTGCCGTTCAGTCGCTGAACGTGCCGTTTATTTAGCAACCGAAGCAAGCGACGTCAGTAAAGTCGGTGGTGCTCCAGCCCATTTATTTTTTTTATTTTTTAAATCAATGTTCGAACGTTTGACGAATGTCTACTTGATCTCCAAGCACCCGATATAATCATCGCAGCACGTCATAAAATACTCGCCCTCGAGCACCGCGTACAAGCTTCCTATTTTTGCGTGTTTCTCCCTTAGACTTTCGTGTATTGCCTCATTATGTAATACGCCAAAACAGCAAGGACGAAAACGAAGGGAGAACTAGACAGGACGCGGCGTATTGCCTGTTGTCAAGCAATGGCCGCCGGTGAGGCCAGTGACGGGCTCCCGATCCACGATCCAGACTTGCACTGTGAGAGTTCTAATGCATTGCACCCGCGGAGTGCTGCACGGAGAACAGGCCCCGGACGAACGTGCCGAATGCACCTAGTGCAGACTGATGCTGTCGCCATAGATGTTGTAGAAAAGTACCGACCTATAACCGAAACTAGCGCCTTTTTGTTCGACGTGATGGGTGGGAATGCGGGAGCGCAGTCGCTGCCATCGTTTATCTATAAACGTTGGTTGCTGCAACGTGTCACTTATATTTGCGATGATTTCCAATTAAGGAACTCGGCTGTCAGAGATATCTACAGACGGCGTAAGTTTCCGAAGCCAGCTGACTACAAAACAGCATACACTTGAGAAAATTTATCGCACTGTACGCGCAAAAGCTTGCTTCGTTTTAAGCATAGTATTATGAGTGAACCACTGAAAGGATACTGCTTAAATCTAGTTCTTTGGAACATCTAGCAATACGTTTCGTAAGACTTTTTTGATTTCCCTGGTGAGGGCATTGAGAACGAGAGCTTTCTCAAACAAAATACGACGGGGCAAGATAGCTGCGGTTCAAATATGACTGTGCTTGAGCCTCGGGCAACGTCTCCATGTTTAGCCTTCCCGGACGCTGAGTGAATGCGTCACAGGTTTCTGCTGTGGGAGCTTTGTCGAAAAATGTTCCACTTTTCACCTGCACACAGATGATGCGAGATCTCGCGACCTCTGTGTTTGTCCTGGGCCTTTCATTACACACTGGTAGGTTTCAGCGTCTGTATGACAACAAAGCGACCCAAATTTTGCAAATAAAACACGGGTCGTCGATTCCTCCCTTCGTGGAATATCAGACGCTTACAATTCAAGCTCGCGTTTGAGTTTGTGGCCCGCGGGACGCGATTTTGAGCAGAATACCAACTTTTTCTTTCAGCTCCGCTGTGCAAATGCCGCCTCGTAGCAGACGAACTCCCGTCGTCTGCTCTCGCTCCTTGCCTGGGCGAGGCATGACGGGATTGCCGGCGCTAGAAAGCTCAAAGACAACGTACAGCGAGCGGCGTGAACGCTCGCCTCCCCGCGCTCGTCTCGTGCTCTCGTGCACCGCCTAGGGATCGCGGGAGATGTTTTGTCAAAAGTTGCGAAGTTGCAGCGCGCGCAGGGAGGAGGAAACTTTGCGGCGTTTTTTTGGTCACTCCCCCCGCTACGTCAAAAAGCGAAGAATGTTTTGCTCCACGAGTTTAGCTACCCAAGCGCATTGAGTTAACATGTAAGGTGTAACAGAGCATAAAGCAATAGTACAGACAACACACACAACGGACAAGCCCTAAAAACAAAAATACACTAAAAAATTATAAAAAATAAACACAAAGCCACAACACACGATACGCTTAATGGTACTACCACCATCACCAATTGCTAGAAAAAAAGAAAAGAAAAAAGGCATTCAAAGTGTGGAATTTAGGTGTGAACGCCGCAAGTTAGTGCATGCAGTTCAAATATAAGTGATGGCCTTTAACGTTTTTACAAACTGCAGCGTGTTATTGTTAAATATATCGAGCGTTTCAGAAAAAGAAGAATTATAAGTGTGCCCAAGTCTGAACACAGGATCGTGGAGGTTGAGTAGACGCCTATTGCAGAATGTCGCATTTTGCCTGGTTATTTTTAGAGGAATTTTTAAGAGTACTCTTGACGTCAATACCGTGCAATCAGTGACGGCGTGGAGAAGTTTGTATAAAAATAAGATATCGGCAAGTTCTCTCCTACGACGCAGGGTAGGTAGTGCCACGCTACGCTGAACTGGGACAGGGACATCAGTAGTGGTGGGCACAATGCGCGCTGAGTAACGATGTCTATAAATGGAAAGAAACTTGTTCTGAACCCGTTCTAATTTTGAGGAATTTGTGGCACAAATTCCATTCCATACAACAGAAGCGTATTCGAGCTGTGGTCGACACAATGCACTCTAGAGTATAAGAAATGTGCAGGGGTTAATAAACTCTTTAGTGATGCGGCGCGCACTCCCGAGCGTGCGTAGAGCCGCGTTCACGATGTGATCAACATGACTAGAGAAGTGTAAGGTTCTTTCTAACACCACGCCAAGATCTTTGATTCTGTTCATACGTTCCAAAAGGTCTGTCTGAATAACATATGGGAATACAATGTTATGTGTCTTACGAGTGTAGGACACGACTTTCGTTTTAGAGCTATTTATCTTAAGGTCATTCTCACGGCACCATTCTTCAAAAGCATCAACATCTCTCTGTAGCAAAACACAGTCTCTGTCTTCTCGTACCTCCATAAACATCTTAATATCGTCTGCGTACTGAAGAAAAGAAGAGTGACGAATCACAGTCGAAACATCATTAACAAAAACTGAAAACAGAAGAGGTCCGAGAACGGAGCCCTGAGGCACACCCGTTGTCGCCTCATAAGTAGCAGAAGAATTATCATTCGAGCTAACAAAGCACTTCCGGCCACGCAAGTAACTTTTGAGCAATGAAAGCAATGAGTTGTGAATATCTAGCTTTGACAGTTTAGCCAGTAACATCTCATGATTAACAACGTCAAACGCTTTACTTAAGTCAAAGTAAATCACATCAAGCTGGCCTCTGTTAGCGACGGCGTGAGCAGCGGTTGACATAATAATAATAATAATAATAATAATAATAATAATAATAATAATAATAATAATATAATAATAATAATAATAATAATAATAATAATAATAATAATAATAAAAAATAGGCTCGAGGTACATCTAAGCACTTCTTATAAGCTGTGAAAGCGAAAGCACGCACGCCGCTCTTCGCTCCGTTCTTTAATCCGCAGCGTACAACGCGCTGACCCTGGGCGTGGAATGGTGGAGCCGCTGCCTCGCGGACACGCAGCGCCATCGGGTGAACGATCGGTCAGACTGTCGTGCGCCTTGCGGCGCGAGGAAGGAACAGACAGCACCGTAGTTCCCAGCAGACCGATCCCCTTGGTTTATTCCATGCGCCGTATATATTGCCACGCGCCGTACAACCGATAAGAGGCGAGCCAACGCGGTGATCACTGATAACACAACAGTGTGATAACACAGTCAGGATGACACCACACAAAGTGACGCGCAGCGGCCAATGGGAGCCTCGTCGACGCGCGCCAGCCAATGGGACCGAAGTGTAAAAGGTGGCATTGGCTAGCTTTTCGCGTGGTTTCATTAAGGTGCCGTTTTGCATGGTTTCAAAGCTGATGACGTCGGCTCGCTCCATGAGACAGTTAATGCTTTCGCATTAAAATTGGCAGTGAAATTTACCTTGAAAGTTCTATAACGCATGAAATGCAATTTTAGGAGCGATAGTGTCGATTGTGTGGAAAATATTAAACATTCGTCCCGGCAGTAAAGACCCAATATTTTGATCAACTTTGAAGAAAGCGAATAGGCGTGTGAAATGACTATGGAGGAGGCAGAGGTAAGGCAGGCGAATTGGGAGGGAGGACACCCAGATAGCACGCCAGAAAACGCCGAACTTGGACAAACCTGTGGAAAATCTAAGAGCCTAACTTAGGCCCCGTTAGGTTTGCTTCACGGCCCATATCAGTTTCAAAGTACGTTGCCTAACCATAGCCCTAGTTTGGTGATACTAGGGCACGCCAAAATTTGGCTTTTCGCTGGTCCGCCACAGGAGTGACAAAGTGCTGTACTTGAGCCCTAACTTCCAAAATAACTTCTAATTTGTGGATTTCGAACATGCCAAAGTTTAGCGTTTCTCTGGTCCGCCACTGGAGTTCCGAACTAAGTGTCAAACTTGAGCCATAACAGCCAAAGTAACGCCTAATTTGGAGATTTCGAACACCCCAAGTTTGGCTTTCCTCTGGTCCGTAACAAGAGCGGCAAAGTAAGTGCCATACCGGAGTCATTACTGCCAAAGTAACGCCTAAATTGGCAATTTCGGACATCCGAAAGTTTGCATTTTCTCTGATCCGCCACAGGAGTGTCAAAGTAAGTGCCCTACTTGAGCCATAACTGCCGAAGTAAAACCTAAATTAGGGATTCCTGATCGTGCCAAAATTTGCATTTTCTCTGGTCCGCTAGGAGTGCCGTAGTAACTGCTATGCTTGAGCCATAACTGCAACATTAAATCCTAATTTGGGAATTCAAGGGGTGCAAAAGTTAATTTTTTTGTGTGTGTCTAGTTACTGGAGGGCCATTTATATGCCAAAGGTTCCCAGGAAATCACAAAGGCCGGCCGAAGTTCGGTATTTTTCTGGTCTGCCAGAAAACGGCACCTTCACGTGCTCGAGAAGAAAATTAAATTAAATAATCGTTCGAAGCACGATGATCAGACGTCATCATCTCTGTTCCCAAGCAACACGGCGATACTTGGCAGTGTCGTACAAGTATTGGCGTGCCGTCGTTTCGCCGCCGGCCTAGTACGAGGGGTGTTCATAAAGTTTGTATTATTGTCACGAAGGAATAGAGATTCAGCAATCAAACTCGAGTAGGAGTTGAGACTTTGTCTACACGTTCGCCACCAAAAGTTACCCACTTTTCCCAGCGCTTCACCGCATGGCGGTAGCCATTGTTATAGAACTCCTCGTATTGAGTGTTCAGGAATCGCTCCACTTCAGCAATCACTTGGTCGCCGTCCTTGAAATGCTTTCCTCTTATTTGGCCACACTGGAAGCGTCTCTGCCATTTAACCAAAGTGTCATAAATTGAGGTGTTGTACCCGAACAACGCTTCCACATTGGAATGAATATCCTTGGTATTGCTTCCCTTCAAATGAAAACAACCGATCACTGCGTGTGCTTGGCACCGACGGGCGGTGCCATTTTAGTTTCGACTTCATAGCGGCGTTCCGAGCTACTATAGCATGCGATGTTTATATTGTGCGGAAACTAGAGGGACGCGCGCTCATGTTGATGCCTGTTTTGTTTCGTCTTTTTAATTTTTTTGTGCCGATAATACGAACTTTATGAACGCCCTTCGTATTGGCGCAATATTGAGTGAATAAATCACGGACAGACGAAACGGTTTTGGTCGCTCCCAGATGTTTTTTAAAAAAACTATCATTACACTCGGCTCACTCTCGACATATATTTAAATGTTATACTTATTTTTTAAAACGAAAAACGAATTAATAAATATAATTTACACTGTTTTTACCCCAAGCGAAACAGATAAATCTAACACGATTGATTGAGGGAATAACGAGGAAACAGGACTACTACCAGAAGCATACTCGCAGTGTACTTACTAAAAAAAAAGCGATACCATCTAATGCGTGATAGATGCGTAATCCGACTCAGGCAGCGCAGAGCACCACAAACACCAGGTCGAGAAAGAAGGTCACCCACATTTAACGGAAGTCTAGCTGATGTCGAAAAGCAGTTTCGTATCGAAGTGCGTCCAACAAAACACAGCCCAACAATTCCACGGACTTCGACAAAGAAGACGGCCATTGCCTAAGAAGTTGGCACGAACATATTCCGGCTATTTATGGCAAAAAAAAAAACACGACCACGACCGCAAAAAAGCTGCAATATACACTGAAAGGCGAATTTTGGACACCGGACCTACGTGGCCCCCCACCCATCTCCATAACTTGGCAAATCGCGAAGACAACGGCCCCAGCGATCATACCAGCGCGTCAGAGCGAGTCACGGGAAACATTTTCGTCCAAGCGTTTTTTCCCTACGCGTCCTAGAGAGAGAGGTCACGCGTTTCGCTCCACTCTTTTGATTTGCTTAAAGCAGCCGTCGCGCTCGCTCACAACCACACGAAGACACACAAACAGGTGGGAAGGCTTAACAAAAAGCTAAGGTCGAAGGGAGTTGAACCAAATACTTATTTGGCTGAACCAAACACTTTACTCTGAAAGGAAAGGGAAGACAGAGGTAGTGCTTCGTAGCCAACGCTTGCAATGTCACCTTTAGTTGGGGGGAGGGGGGGGGAGGGATCTTGTTAGAGTAAGGAGTGCCGGGTTGATGTCAAATGCTTCGAGTGAACATTAAAAAATTGTCGCCGCCAAAAGTTAATCTACCAAAATGCTGAAACGTATTCTCCAGTGTAAAGTGGACACGGTACTACAGAGCCACGGCCGGTTCTGCTTTTTGGTATCGCTAGGCTCGGATAGTTGTCCATCGCATTGCATGACACGCACAGGGCTCCACTTCACTTTTGCAACCTTCGCCAAATAACGGCGAGTGCTGAGGAGACCTGCACACATCAGTCTCGCGCACCGCTCGCTCGATGGCAGCAGTTTCGGTAACGTGGAACCAGTCTGTCTGCTAGTCCGGACATTGGCGTGTGTACCTACGCGCGAGTACAATAATCCGCCGCAATCAGCGTTTGTAAAATCGCCGTTTTCTGGTCCAGCTGCGGAAAAAACATTCGGGCCACCTTTAGAGTAGAAAATCCAAGGCACACCCAAAGTAAAAGAAAAAGTTGCGAGCAAAATGAAACTTGATTTTTATTTAATTAAGTTGCAGACCACCCGCGTACCGCCAATACCTCATCGGTCATCTACCTCCAAGCAAATAAATTATCGCCCTTAGGGTCTTGCCTTGATTACTTAATTCTGGAATTTGTTAGAGAATTGAGGTCCCAAGATGACAGGTTTAAACTTTCTGTTACAATCCGACGTCGTGCGTGGCAAACGCGGCGTAGCGCAGCGCACACGGATACTGATTGGTCGCATATATCGAGTTCCTGGTCGACGTCCAATGGAAGGCGCACGTTATACGCTACGCTGCAGTCATAATCGAAGTATAAGAGAGCCTTAAAAGTACTTCTAAAGAGTGAAGTCACTCTCTTCCACTTGTTAGATTTGGGCCCAAAGGTGCCGGGTGGGAGCCCAACTCCCATGCAGTAAGCCTAAGTCTGGCACTTGGCGACTTTGGCCCCTAGCTGCCAGACGACAGCCGAACTATCAGAAAGTGAAGCCTAACTTCGGCACTTTTGTAGCGTGAGCTACACTGGCCGAGGTTTAGCAGTTTCGCGTGGCTCCTAGAGAGCCGTGCTGCGCATGCGCGAGGAGCAGTGACGTCACACGGCTCACAGCTGGCACAAAAAAGTCAGATTTGGGGGTTTTACGTGCCAAACCAACGACGGGCATCTGGCACGAGCCAGCGGAGGACTGAGGATTAATTTGGACCAGCTGGGGATCTTTTGACGTGCAACCGAAAGCTCGGTTACACGAGCGCCTCCTCCGCAATAAGCCTCCGTCAGATTGCGGGCACCTCGGCCGGGATTCGAACCCGCCACATGGGGATCCGTAGGCCAGCGCTCTCGCCTCGGAGCCACCGAGGCGGCTGCACAGCTGGCGCGCCGAAGCCGCCGCCGCCTCGCGCTCCGCCGCCACCGCGCGCGCCTCGGCGGTCTGCGCATTCCAGAGGAGTGACGTCATAGCCGCGGCAGACGCACTGGCACCGCCGCGTGCCCAGCTGTGCGACTCCGTTGCGCAGTAGCCAAAACTGACGCTGCACCGGAGCCGCTTGATAGCGCCTCTCATTTTGTGCGCATGCGCAGAGGTATCAGTGGGGGTATACACATAGCGGGGCGTTTGCCAGTGTGGTATAGCCATAGAGAAGGAGAGCGCAATTGCTGCTCAGCGTTGCAGAAGAGTGGAGAAGCTTAACTCATGTGATCCCGAAGTTGTCACATAATGCGTATACCGTGTGTGTGTCACTGCAGCAGTAAGCATGATCATCAAGCTAATCCTAGACAACCAGGAAAGCTAAAAATATCCAGCTGAACCTAAGCTCACGCTACGTATATCCTGGCATAGCCGAGCTAAGCCACTGCAATATTTTTTGGCTAGTTGAGGCAAAGATTCCAGATGACAGCCGAACTATTAGGCAGTCAGAATAACTATTTAGTTTTATTTATTTCCAATACTACTAACCCCCTTCGGGGTTGTTGTAGGGTGGAACAGTTTGAAATATTACAAGCAGAAAAATATATTCAACACACAATTTGCAGGTCGATATTCAACCCAAATATAGAAGTTAAGAATGAAAAATTAGTAAATAACTTCAATACAATAGATACATTGCATTAAAAAAAGACAGCATAAAATATTAGTTTAGGGTAAAATGTGGGCATCTACGTAATCGAGAAAGATCTCAATAGAAGAGGAATGAACAACATTTTGAGGCAGGTGGTTCCATTCGCTAATGGTTTTGGGGAAAAAAGAGACTTTAAAACAGTTATTATGAGCGACGTCTTCCTTATAAAGCTTGCCATGGTTGTACCGTGTTAATCGTTTGCTTGTACGGATAATATAACTTTATTTTGGTAGGTTAAAGTGATCGCTGGCTAATTCGTATGGAAATTTAAGTCTAGCCATTTTGCTCTTTTTTCTAGAGAGGCCACTCTATTTATTGCAAATAAACCTCGCTGCCATTCTCTGAGTTCTTTCTACCTTATTGATGCAGGGAGACTGTGTGGGAAACCAGACGACGTTGGCGTACTTGAGCGTAGGACGTATTCAAGTTTCGTAGGCTAGTAATTTAGTGGCAGGAGACGCAAATTTTAAAACTTGTTTGAGGAAACTCAGTTTGTTTAAAGCTTTATTAGTTGTGGAGTGAATGTGTGAGTCCCGACGCAAATTTTCACTTATGTTGAGGCCGAGGTATTTGTATTCACAGACTTGTTCCGAGAGGTTGTTACCTATCTGGTAAGGAAAGGACTATTGTTGTCTTTTATTGGTTATGGTCATAAGTGCAGTTTTATTCGAATTTATTTTCATCGGCCAATCATGGCACCAGTTTATAATGTGTTGAAGCGCATTATTTAGGTTAATCTGGTCGTTTGGGTTATTTATTTGTGAATAAAGTATGCAGTCATAAGCAAAGCGGCGAATTTTAATGTTCACATCTTTGACCAAGTCATTTATGCATATAAGGAACAAGAAAAGTGCCAGTACTGATCCCTGTGGGACTCCCGATGAGACTTTGCCTTGGAATGATGAGTGCGCATTAAGTGCTACGTACTGGTAGCGATCGGAAAGGTAGTCTTCAATCCACATTAGAATGTTTCCTGCTCCTTGTATAGATTCTAGCTTAAACAATAGCTTCGGGTGAAATACCTTGTCAAAGGCTTTTGACAGATCGATGAATATGGCGCCAACCTGTTCTCTTTTGTTTATGACAGTGGAAAAATCGCGAATGCTTTTAATAAGTTGCGTTACTGTTGAAGGGTGACGTCTGAAGCCGTGCTGATATGAAGTAAGTATGTTGTTATTCTCGATGTGGGTAGAGACATGCTTCAAAACAATCTGTTCGAGCAATTTACAGCAAGTTGAAGTAAGGGAGATGGACCTGTAGTTCGCGAATTCGTTTGTGTTTCCAGATTTATGAATGGGGATGCGCTAACTTCCAGTCTTTTGGAAGTTGTCCTTTGTTAAGTGATGGTGTAAATATTATAACGAGATATTTTGTTACCCATTCGGCATATCTTTTTAGAAATTAATTTGGTATATCGTCCGGCCCGGCACTTTTTTGTGTGTGTTCAGGTTGAGTAGAAGTGATAAAACACCCTGCTCGGTAACTACATCATCATTCACAGCCAAGACTGGGGAATTTGGCGCGAATGAGGGTGCATTACCATTATCTGTTGTAAAAACCGAAAGAAAATAATCAATAAAGGCTTTTGCAAGATTTGCTTTGTCGCCAAAAGAGCATTTCTATATTTATTTGTTTTTTTGGGTTCACATAGTTCCAAAACTTGGCGGGTGAAGATTCGATAAACGATTGAAGAGTGATATTGAAAAATTTGTATTTAGCCGACTTAATTTGTTGACCCAGATCGCTGTTGAATAATGCCATTTTGTTCTTATTTAAAGGAGTACTGGTTTTCTTTGCCTTCTTACGAAGCCTATTTATTTTGCGCCTCATATGGATTATTTCTCGCGTTATCCAAGGGTTTTTCTTAATAATTCTTTTAGTGTTTAGAACTATGGCACTCCTTTGGCGAATTAGGGCAAAATACCCAGGCTCTTGCCAAACAGGGTCGTATTTGGCTCTACTTTGGCCTATTCGGGCTTCTCAAGGCAAACAATTACACTGTAAAAAATAACTCTGTAAAAAAAACAGAAGAAGCTTGGCAACTCTTTTGCCACGAATTTTCTGTTTTGGCCTGTTCCCATGTTTTCAAAGCTTCTGTTAAAATCATAGCATTTCCTGTTCTTGGCTTTTCTGTAAAAAAATAGATTTTCTGTTGTCAAATTTTGCGAAAAACCGGTTTCTGTTAAAAGAAAGAGTGTCTGTTCTGGAACTTTGTAAAAAGATCGGCTTTCTGTAGTCCAATATTTGGAAAACACCGGCTTTTGTTAAAAGAAGGATTGCCTGTTTTGAACTTTGTAAAAAAATCGACTCTCTGTTGGGCCAATTCTGTGGAAAAATAATTCCTGTGAAAAGAATGGTTGTCTGTTCTGCGACTCTGTAAAAAGATCGACTTCCTTTTTTTGAGTTTTGTAAAAAAACAGTTTCTCATAAAAAGGAAACAGCGTTTCTGTACTACAGCTTTGTAAAAAGACAACTTCAAAAATTTGTTAACAAGAAAACATAATTTCCATTAGAAACATGTAACAGAGTTTACATAATAAAAAAAAACTGTCCCAGAGCATAAAACAAAATCTGTTAAGCCCGAGCACTACTATAGCGACATAAGCAACAGCCGACCCAGACAAAACGCGAGTGCGTGCAGCATTAATGTAAAGCGAAATTTGGTATGCTTGCAATCAGTCATGCTTCCTGCAAAGCATACCAAACCTCGCTCTGCATAAATGCTGCACGCACTCGCGTTTTGTCTGGGTCGGCTGTTGCTTATGTCGCTATAGTAGGACTCGGGCATAACAGATATTTTTTTCGATGCTCTGGGACAGTTTTTTATTATTATGTAAACTCTGTTACATGATTCTATTAAAAACAAATTTTTCTTGTTAACAATTTTTTTAAGTTCTCTTTTTACTAAGTTGTAGAACAGAAACGCTGTTTCCTTTTTAAGAGAAACTGTTCGTTTTCACAAAATTCAAAAATAGAAAGTCTATCGTTCCCGAGCTCATGAGCTCGGGAACGAACTTAGAGTGATTCAAGCCTGCCAAAGATAACATTTTGTGTATGCTGGACGTTTGTCAGAGTCGGCTGTTGCTGTCTGTCGCCTTTGCGGGACTACTACATTAAGAAACATGTACAACAGAAAGTGACAGGGTAATGTCAAATTTTCTCGCAAGGTAGAGCATATATTTATTCATTACCATCAGCTTATCGAATATACTTATTCATTACCATCCCATTATCGCCACATTCTTAACAAACATTTACACTTGTTTTTAACAAGGCCTCCATTATTATCTACTCTTTCTCTACTGCTGAGTAAGACACTAAATTCCAGTCTAATAAAAGTCCTTGCTTGGACTTTGCAGATTGGCATGTAGGTCCTAATCATCAACATCCAGAAAGTGGCATCTTCCGAGTGGATTGGTTAACTACATTTTGTTACGCCTACAGACTCCGACTACGTTTCTCGGAAGACAAGCCGACACCGCACATGAGTCTCGAAAGTAGGAGTAAAGACCTTTACAGGGGCGGAATTAAGTCTTACTTTGCAATGTGAATGTGAAGACAGCTTGAATAGTTATTGAAAAATTACTAAGTGCCTGTGAAGAACATGGCAATAATTTGTTTGATTAATAAATACGCTATACTTTGTGATAGCGCATTTTGAGGCCTTATAGTTTCATACCTGCCCTTTTACACTGTTACCACACAACGCTTAAAGAATACTGCAATACAGTTGCCGTATTCAGTAAACCAGTGAAGGAAACATGTTTTCAAATTTGGATCATCAACCATTTTGCAAGCTCCAAAAGCTCGCAGGCTGGCAGCTTTTTAGAGGGTTTCTTAATTAACCGAAATTCAAATTTTAGTATATTACTTCTCAGATCAACTTCGGAACTTGTTTTTTATGTGGGACAGAAATGTCAGTGAGATCAAATATTCAAAATTAATTGAAATAAACCACTGATCATTTTGGGAGCACGCCATATTTACACCTTCCTTACCTTCCTGGACTTATTAATGGCGGAATTTTTGCTACGAAAGAAGTCGTGAAACTTGTTAAATAAAGAAAACATGAGATATTTTAATATTTGTAAATAACCACTTTATTTCTTGCATTTGCCACGCTTGGGCTCTCACCAGATGGCATATCTTATACATACTATTAGAAACTGCAGTTTTATTTTTTAACTTTGCCGTGCTTGGGGCTCAGACTAAATGGAATTTATAGAACATACCTACTTCGACTCTTGACTCTGCCCTCTTGGGCTCTCAGCGATGACATTTCCTGAATATGTGCCTGGTATTGTTCCTATGGACAAAAATATTGAAAGGAACTTGCACCAGGACACTCTTGATAGTGCCATTAGCTTACTTGACTTGGCGGCCACTAGGAACAACACATGTTTCAATTACCCTTTTCGTTAGAAAAATAAGCATATAGTTACAATTAGAAACTTGATGAGAGTCGTCAGAAACCACCAAACCATTCAAATTGAGACACTAGGAGCCCATGTATTGTTTCTCTGGCTCCTGCAAATGTGTCGCGACTTCTATTTTTTTCCGTCTTATGATCCACATTTTCGCTCTGCCAGCCTTGCGCCTGCATTAAAAGTGTTAACCTTTGTGAAATACCACACATCGTACGTACTCCCATTCTTCTAAAATTAACTGATTTAGTGATTTCCGATTATGTCCAGCAAGTCTCAAACCGGAACTCATTATTATTATTGTAGGCAAAACTATTTAAAAACTTAATTATCCTAAGCACTACGTGCCTGATTAAATGGTTCCCTTGACTATGACTAATGTGGTGCCAACCCTATTTCTGTGAGATGCATAGATTTTACATTAAATGCCTGTCAAAACAATGCATGTGCCCCCAACATTTCTAATGAACAGATTTAGGGCTTTCGACCATGGCCAGCAAGTTTCTAATTGAAAGAATATGGCTCCATATACTAATTACAAGGTAATTAAAAATATCTTAAATAGCCACCTACTTGCACAAGTAACCTTTGTTGTAGTGTCTGCCAAGTCGAGTACGCTAATTGCAAAATAAAGCTACCTAATGAAACTCCTTGTTTTGAAAATTTTGAAAAGCTAACACCCAGTGTAGGGTGGCCTAAGTAGTGGCAGGCTGTACATTGGTCCCTATCAATTAGCTTCTGCACACAGCTAGGTAAACGTTTTACTAAACAAGTATTTTAATGGCCCAAGTTATCTCGTAAACTTGCAAAGTATAGCTCCATTTTTGTGAGAAACAACAACACTATTAATCGTAATCTCTATGGCAGGCAACGACACAGACAACCAAGTCGCATTGACTCTGTTAGAGCCAGTTAATCGCTCGATTCAACCCGCACCCGTTGCGAAATGAATCCCCCATTCTATGTGAAATGCAAGTACTCATTTCTTGTCGGGCTCTAACCGCTCACTGCGACTTGGTTGCCTGCATCAGTGCCCGCCATGAGGCTACAAGGATTCTTGTCCTGAATTCTCACAGAAATGGATCTACGCTTTAGACGTTTACAAGGTGATGTGCACCACTAGAGTACACCTGTGGTGTACTAGAGGTGCACATTTTTGAAAAATTCGAGCTACACACAGAAGCCAATTTTTCTGGTGCAACTGACAGCATAGTGGTTTATTTATGCCACCCTATAATATTAAACACATTAGATTCCTTCTCTTTGCCTTGCTTGGGCATAAAGATGACATTTTCGGAACATACCTTTTTATTTAAATCAGGAAGGTTTTAGGAATGTTTCCACTTTAAAGGCATACTCCTCCAGGGGCGCCATCAGCTTGGCAACTGCGGGTAACACACACCGTTGCTTCTTCTTCCTTTTAAGAATTTTGGTACCCCTCGGTGGGTTGATGCTTGCAATACCCTGAAATCAAACAAACATATCTTTTTTATAGCATTCTTCCCAATGGAACCTATATAAATTAAATATACAGGGAGGTTATGGAATGCTGGCCAAAACATTCCTATAAAAACTATGCGTTGTATAAAAAAAATATGGATGCGATGTTGGTGAGTGCCAATGACCAATTTGGCAGATGCCCATCACATGAGTAATCAAGTGTATATAGACTCAATTCAAATAAGGGCGCCAAAGTGTTGTGAACCAGAAATCTGGATTGCCGCCATGTTTAGGATGTTTGAACTGCCGGCGGGAAGTGTGCGCATCACCACATATTACGTAATTTTTTGGGGGAAAAGTGCGCCTGGTCATTTAGGTACAAAGGGTGTTACGGTTATCTGGAACCAAGCTTTAAAAAAAGCAGAGCAGTACAGGCGAATGGAACCAACTGTATGTTCTTAGCAGACGTCTTGCCAGAGCCAATATCTTTTTTTTATTGTGCCTAATTGAAAAATTACGACTAATTAGCTATTTTTTTAATGTTTAAAGGCGAAGGTGTCGATTGAAAAGTTGTAGAGAGCCAAAAAAAACACCAGATGAGGAGTTTGCAATGTGGTGCACCTTGAGTGCTTCTTCTAACCAGCCCTAAAAAAACGCCTGCTCGCAGCGCACGCGTGTGCTGCGATTAGGGGAGTGCATTGTCATGTGGTATTTCTTTGCATTTCGTGGGCGTTTTCTGAAGGCTGGAGAAAAGAATCAGACAAGGTGCACCATGCTGCAAGCACTTCCATCGAGTGCTCCTTAAAGCTCTCTACAAGTTTCCAATTGACACCCTTTCCTTAAATCAATATTTAATTAATTAGTTTCAACAAATTAGTTAATCAGGTTCTACAAAAAATACTCTCTTTCGCAAGAATCCTGCTAACAACATACGGTTGGTTTCAGTCGCTTAGTGTGATCCATTTTTGTTTAAAGCTTGCTTGAGAATTAAAACAGTGCAAACGTAAATGAAAACAAACACCTACTCCCGACCTTGCCAAAAAATAGAATGTTTAATGTGTGCCAAGGGAAAGGAAATTTTGTTTAAGAAAAGGAATTTCTCTACAAGAATCTTAACGAAAATGCTGTTGTGGTAATCAGCAATGTTTACATTCGAATGAACAATTGTGTTAACTTTTATTATAAGATTTTTGTTCCAGCTGTTTTTACCCACAATTATTTCATGTTTCACGTATATCAGCAAGAAAAAAAAGGTAAGTTCTGTCAGTTGATCGACTTATTGAGCCTTCAAAGAGGTGGTCTTGTCCGGCACTTTAGCACCACTTGGAGCGTTTTATCCTGTTTCGCTAGTTTCATTCAACTAACTTGTTTCATATTTCACAGAGGTGCAATTTAAAAGTGCTCACCCATTCTTCCCTCCCCCTTTACTCGTCTGAAAGTATATTAGTTGTCATTTTCTTACAAATAAACTCAGCTGCAGTGGAGACTTCATACTGCGATATTTTCTTATCATCCTAACATCACAGTGTAATGTAGAACCTGGACAGTGTGAGCATGGGGAATTGTGAACATGAAGTGCTGATGGTGACACTGGTACTGACTTTAAAATATTTTACTATTAACTTTTATGCGCAAGTTTTCTTTGGCACGTTTCTCAGGAATACTGAATGACAGTTTAGAGCACAGAGGCACAAACATTTAGCTTCTCCGGCGGAGTGCTTAATATTGAGAACGAAAACATGGTTAATATTGAGAATGAAAACAATGTGATGTGGACGATATTCCTTGCCATCTGAAAATAATAACTCTTGCCCGAGGCATGCAGTAATTGCGGATCAGGGGATGACACAAGAGAGCAGGCTACTGTCGATATATTCACAGGAAGCGAAGCCTGGTATTTTCCTGGCATATGAACAGTCTCTCCCCTTCACAATGTGTGGCTGAAATGCCCTTTATTCTAGTTGATGATGTCGTATGCAAATGAGACCAGACAATTGATGAATATAATGAGCGTGGTGAGATGGGTTTGTGTATGTGCACGTGCATATATGCGTGTCTGTGTGTGTGTGTGTGGGGGGGGGGGGGGGGTCGCCGAACCACATTGCAATATTTTAGGGCTCCCGGGACTGAAAGATGGGCTCACTTCTGGTTTACACTATGCCAGTTTCGAACCAACAAGCCTGAGATAAAAATGACATAGTTAATCTCATCGTTTTCAGTTGCAGCAAACCTAATTTCTTCTACCACATGTATGGCGTTAGGCTTTAATCACGGAATGATTAACATCACTCATAAAACTGTGTTAAAAACTTATCTTATTTGTGCGAAAAAAGTTTTCTTTGTGCACTATACCGTTGTGAACATGCCATTCACAGCTTTGTGGCTCCTGATAAGTAATTTGTGTAGTTAGAATGATCATATTGGAACAATGAAAAACCTTAGCCTAAGGTCTTGGCATGAAAAATCAAAGCATTGTAAGAAATTAGCGGGCACTGGGTGTCTTCCAATGGCAGCTATGTTTTGTGTATAGGATGCCCTATTGGAAAATCTTGATGATGGAAAGATGATGGAAAAAGCCTCATACAAGCGTAACCGTAATATGGGACATCCTATACCAGCGAAAAAGCGGCCCCAGTATAGTGGATTAAAGCGGAAAGATACAGGTAGGCGGAACCATACAAGCGTGTCGTAATATGGGACATCCTATACCAGCGAAAAAGCGGCCCCAGTATAGTGGATTAAAGCGGAACGATACAGGTTGGCGGAACCATACAAGCGTGTCGTATTATGGGACATCCTATACCAGCGTAGTGGATCTTGGTGGAACCATGTAGGCGGATGGAACCATACAAGCATAACGTAATATGGGACATCCTATACCAGCGAAAAGGCAATTATACAGGGCGATTTTTTAAGCTTTACATATTTGTTTAGAAAGGTTGTGAAAGCTACATTAATGCAGTTTGTGCAGGTGAGTTATACGTCCAGGGGTATGTAGTATAGGGGCCAAATCGTAACAATTAGTCGGATAATGAAATAAAATTTTTTAATTACTTTTTAATTAGTGAAAATGAACATATAGTTTCAATTAGAAATTTGCCGAGTCATTGAAAACGACTAAATAAACTCTTTTTAGAAGGATATAATTCAGGGGTACCATTTTACGCATTCTGTAAAAACGCTTTATTTGGATCCGTTTCTAGGTTTCGGTTTCTTATCAGAGCGCATCTCTGCACCTACGGTCCTGTTCCCCAGGGGTTTAGTCGCGCAACACACGTGCGCCCTGCTTCCCTCCATTCTACGAGGGAGGCGAGGAGGTGGCTTCGCATTGCAGCCACTGGTCAGCAGTATCGCAGGTGCAAAGATGCGCTCTGTTAAAAAACCAAAATCTGGAAATGCGTCCAAATTTAGCCTTTTTTTAGAATGCCGTAAAATGCTGCTCCCATCTTATATATTCATGAAAAGGGATGATTTATTGTTTTTCGATGATGATTAGCAATTTTCTAATTGGAATTATGGGCCTATTTTTACTAATTAAATATTTAACGAACATAATATACTTAAAGGGAAGCTAGAGTGGTTTTGTATTTGAGGAAACACATTTAAATCTTCTTCATTTGACTTCCAGAATCTCAAATATCAAAATTATTTGGTAATTTGGTGAACCGAGGCTGCATAGAATAACTTTTAATGCATCACTGGAGGCACTCTTTCCCGGCGAGCGACATCACAAAAGGAGCTTTCGAAATCTCTGCTCACGCATCTTCAGCGCTAATCAAAGCTATGCATGCACACACTATTTTTAAAAAGGGGAAAAAAGACTTCACGACTGGTGCCAGTACGGGACAGTACACCTAGAAAGCTGCAATTGGACACGCGGCCCTCAAGCGACACATGCTTGGCAGCTGAAAAATCCCCTTACGACGCCACTACTGGTCGGTTGTTTTTGTGTTTTCTCACGTTTTGTTATATCTTTGGAGAAAACGAACGTGATATTCAGATTCACGGGATAAAACTACACTAGAATCAACCTCCATCTAGTTTTCTGCAAAAAGTATTGCACTTCCCTTTAATAAGCCGACTCATCATTACAATTATAATTACAATACAAAGGACACCCTATAGCATGTCCCCTAATACGATACCACTGTATGGTTCCTTCCCCGCTTGCATCCTTCGGGAGAGACTCGCAGACATCCAGCGTTGCATTGGAATGCTGAATGTCAGCGAGTCTCTACATCAGCATTGGTTTGAAACAAGCATGATGTTTGCACACAAATAAGCTCTTTTCCGAGGTTCTCCAGGAGCACTAATAGCAGTGGCGAAATGTAGTGACGTGGTAAATTCAGTAGCAAGTATTTATTTCTAGAAGAATTGCATGCAGCAAAGCTGAACTTTGCTCAAAAGATGATAATTATAAATTCAATACTGAACAAAGGTGTCCCTTGAGCTGTCAGGCCAAACTCCCACTCTTGCCACTCAGGAGTTCCTAGCTTGTGCGTAGAGGATCAGCACAACCCAGATTTGTGCTGCGGGTGCACCTGCGATATAAAAATTGAATAAACATGAGATTAAAAATAAAAGAAGTTTACAATTCTTTGTAATGCGAAATTAGAACAAAGATCTTGAGGAGGAGGATGGGAGGGTATGCCACTCCTTCCCCTCCCCTCCTCCTCGTCTGCTCCCTCCCATTTAGCGGGAAATTTCCATAAATTTAACAGGAAAATTATCTCACTAAATTTAGCAGAGAAATTGATGTCACGTGACCTCAACACCAATTCAGTTTTCCCACTAAATGTAGCGGGGAAAATGACGTCACATGACTGTGTCACGTTAGCCAGAAACAAATACAGGTTCTCCAATAGATTTAGCTGAAAAATTAATGTCAAATGATATCTACATTAATTCAATTTCCTGCCAAGTTTAGTGGGGCAGTTATGCCGATGGCGACGCCGTGGAACGGGCACCTAAGACCTGCGCCCTAAAAAACTGAATGCCTCACACGAAATAAAGTGATAATTAGAGATAAGACAAAGAAAAGAGAATCTAAGATACCGCTTTAATATCATTCCTTTTGTCCGTTCTCAAATATTTGATTTCAAGAAATGTTTATCTCTTTATTCATACCCAAGAACCCCTCCCAGTTTCAGCATGAATGCAATAAATCAATGCAGACTAGACCTTGTAAACCGTAATGCACATGAAAATGAATGTTTGCCACAAAGTCTTGCATGGGTCGGTGGCTCATATCTCTAAATACATTTGTAAGTGAGGAACGTTCTTGAATAAAACTTAGGCTTTGAATTTGACAGTTAAAATATCCATGCGGAACACTATATGTCACTGATTTTTTGTGACATATCAGAAATGGCGCAGCACTGTCATCCTTGCATACCTAAAAGAGTTTGCATTTTTTTAGCATGGCATGTGCTATTCTGATACCCATACAGCCCTCTTTAACAAAATTTTGTCTATAGAGCTCTTTCTGTGTTCTTAACTCACACGACAGATTCGGTAGCTTGAATTCTCACTCGGCATCAACACTTCTATATATTGATGTAATAGTGAAAGACAAATGTATGCGCTTGAGCACGGCTCAACAAGCACAGATGTGTAGAAAAGTACTGTCGAAAACTCAAATGTCAAAATAAAAATATTAGGTAGAATGTGGATACAATTATGGATATGGTCATAAATACAGTTAGCACATTCAATATGAAGAATATGTGTTAGACGTACACTCAAAGAAACCTGTTGCATTTATATTCATGCAAATTACTTCGGAGAACCAAGCGCTACAGTCTCGAGAGGGAGTTCCGTGAATGATTCTACCGAAAATGAGTGTAGACGGAAAAAGCAGTTTGATCTGCGACAATGAGCGTTACATAAGCAGGTGACATGCCATTGTTACTGTTACAGTGCCGACTGTTTCAAACTGTCAGCCGCGTCATTCGGTGAGTTCCCTCCGTACATTACAGGGTTTGGCTCTCTCGAATGCTTTGCAAGAAAGCTGATGAACTGGAAATATCTACCGTAGTTCTAGAAAAACTATTTCCAGAATCTTATCTCAGCATCGTAAAGAATATAAAAAGTTTCTAGAGACAAGCTTAGTGCAAGAGTTCAATAAAATAGTTTGTTCTGTGAAACCATCTTGCCGTAGTAAACATATAAAGTTCCCCCAGGTAGAGCTAGTCATTTTACGGATGATTGTGCCCACTGCACCACATAAAAATTTAATTTGCGACCTACAATATTTAATGGCTCAACCAACTCTGAATAAGTGGAACACTTGACATTAAAGATTGGTCTCACCATGACTCTCTGCAAACATCCACATAATAATTTCCATGAACCTTTGTATTTCAAGAAAACATTTGGTGCGAGCTGTTTAAAACACCATAACACTTTTTAACACTAAAAGAAAGCCTGTAGTGGGCCACAACTTTAGCAGTTTTCACTTCATTATGAAGAGCAATTACACATATGTGAACCTTCAATATAGACCTGCACTGAATTGTTTTCTTAAGTAGAACGTGCTATGCTCTGTTCACTATATAAATCTTTGCAAAGCTGACAATGTGCAAGTTCCTGTTCTTTTTATATTTCACATCTCCCAACTGCTGAGCACGATAGGTACAGTAAGATTGATGACACCAACGTAACACAGTGATTATTTAAAATAATTGTTTGGGTATAGCACGAGCGAAGCCATTTGCGGGAAGTTATTTTTGTGACACCGTTGAACTTACATCAGCGGGCTTTAGGTTCACATGTTAATCATGTCTGCAGACTCCTTTTTGTAATTGGAACTCCATCCAACCTAAGATTTGAATATGTCTTTTGCATTTTAGGCTTAGTAGTGCTTTTGCTGTTTCACTCAAGGAACAGGTAAAAAGAATGCTTATTTCGAGTGGCATACCTAACACCTGGTGGCACGAAGACTCCCTGTCGTGACGCTAATCAAGTCACAGGCAGGGAGATACTGCGATGCTCTTGTTGCCGGGATTACCTCCCCCCTGGGTCCTGGCCAGACGACAGAAGAAGATTGAGTCCAAGCTTGTGGCCACTAGGATCTCCAGACCTTGAGGCACCCAGGTAGCTGATAATATAAACAAAACACAATCAAGTACTTGGCAGAGATACATTACAATGAATGGCATATTCTTTTGTGATCAGCACATAGATCCTTTTATTTCTATACTTTGTACTTGTACTTACAAAAAAAAACTGCTCCTTTACTACCACAGCCATAGTCTCCCCCGAGGACAAGGCCATGCAGGCCTTGAAATGATGGGTACCTAATTAAGGCAAATGATTAAACGCATTCGTTTAACCCTCTTCCACCCCAACCTGAAAGATTTCTGTCGAATATTCACATTCAATTGTAAAGACTACAAAAAAATACTACTACGTCAATGCACAGCCGTATACTGGGAGAGTTTTGCCAGTCGGTGTGGCGACGAAGGCGCTCGAGAGGCGGAAAGGGAGGAGAGCGCCGAAGGAGCGAGAGAGAAAGAAGGCAGCGAAGCGACGACCGCCATTTGGACGCAACGCTGTCGGCGCGGAGCACTGTTGAGGCTACGCGTTGTCTGCTACGGGCTTATTTCTTTTTCGCCTGACTCAAGGTTTGCGGTCGAACGTGGAAGAACCAATTCGTTACCTTTTAAAGCCACCGAGGAATAACATTATATCATTTTGTTGCGAGAGCCTGACAAATAAAAGTGGAGGACCAAAATTTGTATGCCGATCCCATGCATTCCGCCAGGCGAATGAATGAAAATGGCTGCCCTCCCCCCTCAGCTGGCAACAGTCAAGAGTTCACGGGCGTGCGCTCACGCCTCTCGGTCTGCGCCACGGGCTGATTGGCTCACTCGGGAGGGGGACGTTACGGCGGCGAGATCATAGACTGGCCAAACTCACCCCATATATGGCTCTGCTGGAATGGAAAGATTTTTCTACCCTCATGTTCAACGAGTGTCGACTGGGGATACCAGTTCATACACTAACTGAGAATGAGGGTAGAGTGTACCAGCAAAGGGCAGGCGTCTGGATAGAAAGATTTTAGTTGGCGCACCAAGAGGCTAACCGATAAAAATGGGTACTACTCTGAGCAAAATGCCAAAAAAGCACCGATCTCGACTTAGCACTAACAGCAGCACACAGTATCTATTATACTGACTAAAGGGTACTCAAACTAAATATTCTTCCCGGCTTGCATTTTAGGAAAATCTCTGAATTTACAAGAACTATTAAGACAACTGCTAAAAAAAGCAATGGCAAAATCAACAATTGAATTTGCCTGCTCTCCAGTAGCACATCTATGGCAGGTAGACCTGCAGAATGAGCAAGCAGTCTAGAAAAACGGGGTATACCCTATGTATCTTTTTTTTTTCGTGCTGCAGAGCAAGTGCTGAAAGGAGGTTTCACGGCATCCATTTTTCACAAACAAATTTCTTGCAATCAGTTGAGAACAAGTTTGAGCAGTGAACTTCTCCTTGACACTGGCATAATGTTTTAGTGTTGCCCGCGGAGACTCAAATAAATTTGTAAATAAAAACAAGGAAGACCAACTTTCATAAAAAAAATCCGTCACTTTAGCAAAGAAAAGTTATCTTGACACAAATATGTGGGATACAGTTTTACAGCGTCTATTCGTGTGCTTAACCAATGTTGAGGCAAATCGGCGACAATGAAAAGAAAACGCCCGAGTAGCATTAAGGGAAAGACAGAAAGGATGCATACCTACAAAAAAAAAATTAGAACGACCACGGGCAGGAAGGTCTGGTGAGGCTCTCGGAGTGACTCCCTGCAATGGGCCTGCGCAGACCACAGAACAAGATCGGTCAGAGCTTGCAGTCATAAGGTGCTTCATACGATGAAGTTCCAGAAGCAGCTGCAATTGGAAGCAAAGTGCATTTCATTTCTCTGCAGAATGGAGAGTTTAATAAATAGCATGCATTCATTAGGTGATACAGTCATGAATGCATCGACTTTTCAATGCAGCACTATATCACCGAATTGTAAACTGTGCCGGGCAACACTAAAAACTGGAAGCATTATTCCAAACTATCCCAGCTTAAAGTTAACCACGGCAGAAGCTTCAAGCCATCCTTGCGAATTCAGTGCAGAAAGCAAGCCATGTGACCTTGTAGTTGGACGCCATGGTACGTCGAGCTTATAATCATGTGTCACGCTGTTTTTGCTGCAATGGCTTGTAGCGTCAAAAGTGGTCCAGCTTAAAGAGATACAAAGTATAGACGTTTGTGAGTGGCGCCCTGGCCAAGTCTTCAGCTACATTGCAAGGCAGGTACTCAGACGTTCAAACCGGGATGTTTGCTGCCTGTAACCCTGCGACCAGCTTGTGCCCAGCTATTATTCGAGTTGAGCATATGACCTTGACAGTGCCGTTATTTGACAAGCAGTTTTACAAATGTTAGAAATTACTGACTCACAGAGAGACTGTGTCTTTACGACTAACGACTTGGGATACCTAACTGAATACTCATATATTAACTAAATGCAACACCATTATCTGGCAGGCATTATATTTTTCAACAGGCTGGGTCGACTTCTCATTTAAGAGAAGGAGTCGATGTGTAATAGGACAATACAAACAAAAATATTCCTTAAGAATTCGTTTTGCACCCCCCAAATGATGTGTTTTTGAAGGCAATATACACAAGACACTTGATTTAGAAAGTGCCTCAACTGTACAAATGCGTATGCAGTAAGGGCTCTCGCCAAGCCTATTCTCCTCAGCTCTGTCCAGGTTAAGCCGAGTTAGAGTATAGAAGT
Source organism: Ixodes persulcatus (assembly GCA_013358835.2). Taxonomy (NCBI): domain Eukaryota; kingdom Metazoa; phylum Arthropoda; class Arachnida; order Ixodida; family Ixodidae; genus Ixodes; species Ixodes persulcatus. Next base: position 13,792 of record JABSTQ010002204.1, on the reverse strand, counting down.
ACACGCTCACCGACAGAATGAGAAAGGCAAGAAGAAGTCTCCGTTGTTCCGCCACCAGCCCGCCTGCTACCTTCGATGACGTTTCAGCATCTTATGAGCCTCGAGTGAGCACATCCGTTCAAAGCGGGGTAGCGTGCTGGAGGACGCCCAGCCATTCTCTTTTTGTCATTGGCTATACTACATATTCTTAGTATGATATATTTTTAAGTGAGACAAAGTATTGAAAATATGCAGTCCACCTTTGGCCATAATACAGAATTCTGATAAAGACAACAACAATGTATGCGTATTGTCATCCACCGTTTTCCAAATAAATGCTCCTGTTTATCGGAACATCTACACATGTGGTACGTGAGTGGGTTCAGGACTGAGAGGCTAGAAAACAAAACGCTCACAAGGCTTGTCTGGCCCTTTCAACCATGCAGGTACATTCGTCAAAAATCCCCGATTTCTAGCCAAATTTTTTTAGAATGAGCAAATATAGTCCACGCTTGAGGTAGACCACTGAATCGTGATTCCCCCAGAATGTGTGAATCCTCCTTCAAACTCCGGTACAACCTGCAAATGAACTCTGTTGTGCTGCGGCACGCATCCATGCTGCCTGCTTCATAGGAAAACCACTGTTTGTGTTGAAGACGACATCCCACAACGTACAGGCAACAATGTTTAACAAACTAAAATAAAATTCATATCATTCAATAGACACAGATAGGCTCACAAAGTGATGACACCATGATTGTTGTTGTTGGTTTTACTCTTGCATACAAACAAAAATGACCTCCTCTTTTCTCCGATGTAAAGTAAAACCCCTTATCTTCGTGGCCCCTATTTCTCCTCGAAGCGGTCACAGAGGACATAATCACGGCCACTAAATTACGCAAAATTAAAGGCTGCAAAAATTAAGGGGTTTACAGAACTTCCATGTATCACATGATGCAGGCACGTAGCCAGGATTTTGTTTCGGGGAGGGGGCCCGCCCATGACAAAATGCTGTATGAGGGGGAGGGGGGAGAGGATGTCCCAGCAATATGGAAGACTTCGGGGGGGGGGGGGCCCAGGCCCCATGCCCCCCCCCCCCCTGGATACGTGCCTGACATGATGTTAACATTTCAAGGAGGCTGAAGGATTGGTTTAAGAAAAAAAATGGCCTATGCAAAAAAAAAAACGCCCTTCTCCAGGTTAGGCACGCGAGGTTCTTTTGTACTACATATAAGGTGGCAAATTTGTTTCGGCAGAGCTTTTGGTAAAAAGGAGTCTCACAGCTAGCTACACTTGGCGTCAACTATATTTTTTGGGGCTGCATTGTAAAGGCTAGAGTAGCTTCCACAGCGCTTCAGCCCAGCACTGTTGTGAGGGCATGTGGTTTAGTGTTGCATCTCAATTGCATGGTCCAGAGAAACTAGCGCTGACATGTTGGAGCACTCCGGAATAATAACACGCCGACTATAGAAGCATTGAGAGATGCGCGCATGCGAACCGTGCATTTCTTGGAAGAAGTGGATTCGAGGAAAAGTAAAAACAATATGTGTACTTACGGCGGTCATACTTGCCTTTCTCAAGCATAATCACTTGTCCCCCGGTAGCACCATCCAGTAAGAAGCACCAGCAACACGCCCATGAGACGCTGCCGACTCCTGGATTGAATGACGACCCACCTCAGGTCTTGGAAGGAGATCCGAAACACTGCTTTAGGCCAGATGTTGTTTCTGGCGAGGCAAGGGGCTAAAAATAGAAATTAACAAATTTATCTGAAGCGATACATTCGTATAGCATAAACTCTAGGATAGCAGGATTTTTTAGGTCAGTGATGCGTTTTAATTAAACACAGAAATAACCAGCAGCCCCCGTTTTGCATAAATGTAATCGACGGGGTCAAAAAAATCGCTAGTATGAGTTTGTCAAGAGAACGCTCGCGGTGTATATAAGCTTCATTCAATTCACATGCACCTCCTGCACCGGTGCAGAAAAGTGTGGGCGGTGCACTTCATGTAAGCGATTTGGCGAGCGACGAGACGAGCTACAGCGACAAGGACTCGCTATCGCTCAGTCAGCCGCGCGACGAGACACACCTTATGAAACCGATTGGTGCAAGCGATCAAGGCGATGAGCGACGTTTTCAAAAACTCAAATACCGAGCGACGCAAGCAGCAACAGTGAGAAATCTTCGTCGCTCGTCGCCGGCACTCGTAACTTGTCGCTGTCGCTCGTCTCGTTGATCGCTATATTGCTTACATGCCATACAGAAAGGCGCTCTAAGTGCTTACCATTGCATTGGGACCAGCCCCGCATCCAGCCATAACCAAAGTTTTTTTTTTTTTTTTTTAAGCCGCTTAAGTAGAATTAACATCGTACATCGTTTTCAAGCATGGCTCCTCATTCATCGGCTCAATTTACATTTTGGTAAATGAAAAACCGTGGTTAAGCACAATAGCCCTTTTGCGAAATCCCCCAAGCACCCCGGCCCGCGCGCGAGGAATTGTGGGAGAGACTGCCCCTCGCCTGGCCGCTCTGCCTTGAGATCGCATTGCCTTGTCGCTTGCCTCCTCTTAATCCTCTGTTTTTCGATTCCATTACCTATTTTATCTATTCCAGTGTATTTTTATTGCTTCTAAGTGTTTTTATTCTCTTCTGTGCGCGATATTTCTTATATATATATATATAGTATTTGTGTCTTTATTTTGCCTTTTTCGACGGGAGTGCTCACGGACAACACGCCGCTTCGCGTGTTCTTCCCCGGGTGAGTACTACCGTTGCTACCGATTCCTATCGCGCTGTTAGCTGTTCATTTTGGTTCATTTGACCCGCGTGCAGTCGAGAGGAGCCGTTTATGAACACCCACGCACATGTCTAGGGGGGGGGGGGGGCACTCACTTGATCGAATGACATTTTAGCGAACACCCACGTTTCACCGAATGGCAGTTTAGCGAATAGTCGGACGCCGCGAAGCGGCGTTTTTTGGGTGGGCCAAATGGGTTCACATTTTTGTAATGAGCCGCCGCAGATTGTCGCCGCGAAGTGGCGTAAGCGCAGCGCGGCGGATGGCTTAACGCGCGCCCCCGTTATTCACTAAAACATCGATTCGCTCAAATGTCGCTGTTCGCTAAAACGTCATTCACTCATGTGATATGGACCTGTCATAGGGGTAGGCAGAGCTCTGAATCAACAATCGCGACGCGAGAGCCGAGTGCGCTGTGATTTGGCCGCCCGCGCTCGCTCCGTTGACTCGCACTGTAGCGTATGCCTTCGAGTGCCGATTATTTGACCAAGATACAGCACGCCGCTTTGTCGCCGCGAATCATTTGTCCGAATGCCTGCGAAACCGTAACACCGTTTGGCACATCCAACGCTGCGGCGCCTGGCAACTGCACGCAGCGGCGCGCAGTTGTCAGCACTTGAAAAAGGTTGTTTGCAACTAACAACCGCTTAGCAGATAGATTAAGAAGGCATACCATAAGCGCATACAAGCCGCTACGTTGGGCCACCGGCGCTTGCGAAGGGCTCGCGCCGCAGCGCGCAGTTGTCAGGCGCCGCAGCGTTGCATATGCCTCAGCTTCGCAAACATTCGGACAAATGGTTCGCGGCGACAAAGCGGTGTGCTGTATGTTGGTCAAGTAAGCGGCACTCGAAGGCATACGTTACAGTGCGAGTCAACGGAGCGAGCGCGGGCGGTCAATTCACAGCGCACTCGGCTCTGGCGTCGCGATTGTTGATTCAGAGCTCTGCCTACCCCTATGACATGTGCGCGGGTGTTCATAAACGGCTCCTCTCGACTGCACGCGGGTCAAATTGAACCAAAGTGAACAGCTAACAGCGCGATAGGAATCGGTAGCAACGGTAGTACTCACCCGGGGAACAACGCGCGAGGCGGCGTGTTGTCCGTCGGCACTCCCGTCGAAAAAGGCAAAATAAAGACACAAATACTATATATATATATATACAAGAAATATCGCGCGCAGAAGAGAAAAGAAACACTTAGAAGCAATAAAAATACACTTGAACACATAAAAATAGGTAATGGAATCGAAAAACAGAGGATTAAGAGGAGGCAAGCGACAAGGCAATGCGATCTCAAGGCAGGGCGGCCAGGCGAGGGACAGTCTCTCCGACAATTCCTCGCGCGCGGGCCGGGGCGCTTGGGAAAATAGCAAATCGTCTATTACTCTAGCTCAAAATTGTCACGAACACTTGGCACACATGTTTACACTGAAGCGCACCAAACATAATTTAAAAGTAGAACGAAAACGGGACGAGATTCACTTACCGCTTCACGGAAAGACAGACACCTTCTGATCCTAAGCCTAACGGGCGAACTACGAAGTCTCCGGCGATCGGACGAGGCAAACCAGCCGCGCTGCACTGACCCAGGCTGACCACGCCTGGTTGAACTATGAGAGGCGCCGTCGAGTTGAGAACCAGAGTCGCGCCAGAAAAGGACCGCAAAACATCTGTCTTGCGAAACGTAAAGCGAGCCGACGACCCTCCCGCCGCTGCACCTTCACCTTCTCCGCGACGATGGGAAGCGGGCAAGCCGAAGCCGGGAAACTAGGCGAGCCGGGGAGCCGCGGCAGCCACTGGGCGGAAGCTTTACGTTTCGGTTTCGCCTTTCGCCGACGCCGGCTATCGGTTGCGGGGTGGTGGGTTTGCGGATGGTTGCGACGGTTGCGACGACGGAGCCACGAAAAGTCGCCGAGTTGGCCGAGTACGAGTGACGGTCCATGGTACGAGCAACGGGCAGTTTCCCGCTGTCGATCGGTGATGCGCTCGGCTTGGTGTCACGATCGGTCTGTTGCCGTGCACGTTGGCTTTGCTATGCGGTACGGTTGGTGCGGCTGTCGCATACTTGTGGAGCACATTATTCGAGACAGTCGCCCCAAGACGTCGCCGTGAAGAGTTGACCGAGGAATTTGTGTGAGCTCATGCGTCGGTCTATGTTCCGTTTCGACATGTAGGGTATATGTAACGATACCGGTGGTAAATGATGGACGTTTTTGTTGGAAGATGTCGGTCGCCTTTCTGCATGTATGATTTTGTGATACCGGTGGTCTTGTGGTATAAGCGTTTGTTGGAAAGTTGGCGGTCGCCTACGTCATCGGACGCAAAATCATACCAGCTTCACCGAATCATATCGGCAAGAAACTGGCTGCCAGTATAGAAGGAGGCGGAGCCATACCGGCGCCGGTATCTTCAGTTATGCAAACGCCATACCAAACTAGCTGCATACATAATAACAAGAAATTAAGTTGGCGCCATACCAGAACTATACAAGCAGCAGGTATGTTTCTTGCGCGTTTTTCCATTAGGGAATGGGATACTCCTTTGGCACAAATAACGACATTGGATGCAAAGTCAGATACAAACAGTGCATCGAACGCCGTTTCATTGAACCTCGTTTCATCGAATAAATGTACATTTAATCGAATGCCCGTTCATTGATTCGCTTGACACCGTTTTATTGAATTTCACTTTACTGAATTTTGGAGCATTAGTCTCGCTTCTGAGTTGTTTACACCCTGCAGTCAAATCGCAAGATACAAAATTAATAGCCTGGTCACTTCTCCCTAAGGTGTTTGCTAAATGAATCATAAAATATATCAAAACTGGAGTTGGTTTGCACATTGCTTGTTTCAAATATGATAAGCGCTGTGCTGCTGTGCTCTATCACATAATATATTTCCTAGTGGTACTCACATAAAATTTACATCTGTTAAAGAATATAACAATTCTTCGCGGCGCCTCAAGAGATGTAAAAATTCAAGAAATTTGGAAGGCCGGAAAAAGTGACAAAAAAAAGGAAGTTTTTTTCTGGAAATTTTGGACACATGCGAAAAATTATCTCAACAGCTATAATTTAGGAATGAATCGTAATATTTCGAGAGAGCTCAACAACCCCAAAATAATTCCGCCAATTTTACGGTGGACTATTATATTATATCAATTTTTTTTAAGTTTATGACAACTTTCGTCAGTTTAGCTGAGCTTTCACTACTCATCTGGCAATAACCGATAGCACCTACGCAGTTCTTCGTTCCCGCCGTTACTGCCGATCGCGCTCTCGACAGGCAGCCGGAGAAGCCAAATCACTCTAGTTTTCCCAGGCCCTTTGTGAAAGTCGTGAGCATCGTACTCGGGTATGGACACTTGCGGTGGACCATGGATTTGTCAGAACTGTCCGCTGCGCGCCGTGGAGAGGCCAGCCAGGACAGCTATATAGCTTTAGCTTCCCTAGCGCCGTTTCCGAACCCTCGCGTACATCGTTCTCGGGTGTGGACTTTCGTCGTGGATCCGTGAAATATGTGCGCTGTGCGCTATGTTGAGGCCGCACTCCAACGTTTGGGGGACCTTTGACGTGCTAAACAGTGGTAAGGGGCCAGCGGTGTGCAGATTTTGCTGTGCCAAATACGAGTTTCCTAACGCGACCCGCTTGCGGCAGCACATCGCAAGGTGTCCGAAGTGACCCATGGGCATCAAGTCTGCAGCCTTGGACGACCCGAAAGGGTCTGAGTTTGGAGCATGTCGGTCCAGGAGCCCATCTCGGGAATTTCACGATCAAAGCGTGCGCCTCTGGAAAATGAAAGCCAAGCTCTTAAAATGAGGCCGACAGGTATGTCAAGCAGCGAACTTTTATAGATGCGTTCATTAACAGAAGGACGCAACAGTGTCAAAGCAAGCTTGATGAGGCGCTGGCTCCAGCGACATATGCCAGGGGAACGCCTTTGTCATTCACGGAAAACAGATACTGGCGAAAAGCGCTGAAGCTCGTCAGGCCCGCATTCGTGCCGCCTTCCAGGTATTCATTTGGTGGACGGCTCTTGGAGGCCGAGTATATGCCCGAGTGATGACGCGGGGGGGGGGGGGGGGAGAGAAAGTCAACGCCGCTCGTTGCGCCACTTTACTCATAGACAGCTGGAACAATCTACGGGGCGAGAGCATCTTGAACTTTGTGGTGGCTACCCCAAAGCCTATTTTTTACAGCGCCGCGGAGACGGAAGATCACAGGAACACCGGAGACTACATCGCGGGTGAAAATTTGAAGGTTGTGGAGAAAATTGGAGCCGACAAGGTTTCCGCTCTCGTTACCGATAATGCAAGCAACATGAAGGCCGCGTGGACAATCGTCAGTCTGCGCATCCCTACTCTTGGATGCTGTGCTAATGAACTAAACTTGTTGCTGTCAAAAAAGCTCAAACTGGTGACATTGCAAGACGTTTGCGAGAGGTCCAAGGCTGTAACCAAGTATGTCAGAAACTCCCACGTCGTTGTGGCTCACTTTGCTAAGGGGCAAGTGTGCTATACATAAAACTAGACCACATTAAAACTATTATCTGAAACTCGCTGGGCGGGCATTTCAATGTCACTGGAAAGCCTACTGATGAAAAAAGAAGCTTTACAGGCAACTGATAGCTGTGGAGCTTCAAGTCAGCAGGGAAATAAGAACAACGATATTAGATGACTACTTTTGGTTAGATGTGCAAAGCACCTTCCACGTGTAGCAGCCAGTTGCACGTGCTATTTCCGAGGCTGAGTCGAACACTGCTGATCTCTCAGACGTCCATGAGATCCTGTTTAAAGTAACAAGACAAGTTAAAGAGGCCCTTCCAAACTCTGCCTTGACAAAGGGCGAAAGGGAAAGAGTAACAGAAATTCTGCGTGAGCGACGCAACTTTATTTGCCGTCCAGCGCATGCGGCCGCAAATTTGCTCGACCCGAAGTTCAGAGGGTTTTGCTTAAATGAAGAAGAGGTAGGCCACGCAATAGACTACGTTACAAAGACGGCAGAGAGAATGTGTCTCGAGGCGGGAACAGTGTTGTCAAATCTCGCCGAATACCGGGTCCTGTCAGGTGCTTGGTCGACGAAGGCATTGTAGGACTCGGCGAAGCATATCACGTAGTGGCAAGGGCTGTGTGGCTCTGAACCACTGACCCCAAATGTTAGACGCCTTCCACCATCCTCTGCTGTGTGCAAACGAAACTGGTCGAAGTTCAGCGGTGTCCACACCAAAAAGTAGGAACCGACTTATTGGACACAGAGTGCAGACGTTGGTGTGTGTTCGCTCCAATCTCGAGCTGAGGAGCCCTGATCTGAAATGCGACGACGGAGATGACTCGAGCATGGAGTCAGAGTAGCCCTAACTAACACCCTGCTTGGAAACATCCGTGTTTATAGTCAGTGCGTGGGACTGCGTGCATATCCACCTCGTCCAATGTTGGTTTTAAGTTTAGCCCTGCACTCTTTAGTGCAGAACTAGCTGTAGACTTAGAAGAGAAAATGGTCATGACAAAATACATCAATGGTGTTAAACTTGACTGCCCATTGAATATGATTATTTAACGGGGCATTAAAACACGGCACTACCTTCACGACAGTACATACAGAAATTCCTTTCTTCAATGGTTGACATGCGACTATATTTCGTCAATCTGCTGTTATGTCACTTAAAGCTATGCTCAAGCTGTTGCGGTAGTGAAGATTCGGCTGTGAGGATGAGTACCATATATTGACTTACTGACACAGAAACGCGCCATAGATGACTTAGAAACACGGCTTCATCACATGCGCACACACTACACCAACAAACCTTGGACAGCACTGTAATTTCACTTTCGTATAAAACTTTCACCAAAGCCTTAAATATTTATAGGAATACTGAACAGTAGAGCAATGGTTGGTTGGTGCATAGTTTTTAGACAATGAAAACGGTGCAACGACGGGGCAAGGCGCCATACAACTCGAGGTGTGTAAAATACCTGGACGATAGTACTGGTTAGATCATGGAAAATGGGTTTAATGAAACGATGCCCGTTTCTGAATCGCACTGTGTCGGATAAGCAAAAAAAAAAAAAAAAGATTGATGCGTGCTTCTGAGGCGGCTCTTGTAATCGTCGTCATCTTCTCTCTCTGACCGATTGCTGTTGAAAATATTCAAGAGGCTGCCGCCTCAGGGGGGCAACGAGGCACCTCGAGTGAATAAAGCAGTTGTACTGGCCGTCGTAGTATTTGTACACTTGCCAACTTTAAGAGGGCGCGGTACCTCTATTTATTCGTTCGTTTCAGACACCAGATGGCGCGCGGTTCGCGACGTGGTTGATCGCGCGAATTCTATTTGTATGCAGGCCGGGACGTGGGAATCCCGGCCTGCATACAATTCCGTTATCCCTCCCAGTTTGCACATCGTTTTAGGACGCAGTGGCTCGTGAATAATTACGATCTCCCCAACCATTCCATCATTATTTTCCTGTGGCTTCGCATGATACGCCGAACGAAGATGCGGAAGGTAGTTGGCCTTCCATCTTTTCCAAAACTGGGCAACTAGTAGTTGTCGGTAGTTCTAGTGTTTGAGAGTTCATCTCCACTTCGTTGTAGCGCCTCGGCGTCTTTTGATGACGGCAATGCTGTGACTCGCTTGCCGATCAGGAAATGAGCAGTAGTTAAGGCTCTTGGCCCGTCGTGCTTTGAATGCATAAACGTCAACGGTCGTGAGTTCACCGCAGCCTTGACTTCTTTTACCACCGTGGTGAACTCTTCAAGGTTTCGTGAACTTCGTCCAAGAATCAGTCGAAGGCAGGACTTCACGCTACGAACCACCCTCTACCAAAAACCTTCCCACCAGGCTGCCCGTTCAGCGCTGAATTTCCAGGATATCTGGTTGTGGGCAACATAGTCTTGAACGTCCTTGTGGCGTAAAGCTGTCCATACCTCCTTGATGTCTTTGTAGAGGTGCGTTCCTCTACATCACCTATTTTATTTACAACATTTATAGTTTGGCTTACGTCGTTCTGAATGTCTCGTCTCCGCTGCTCGCGATCCAGGTTGCCGAGTCCTCGTGAACGCTTCTCTTTCTTCTCTTCGTAAGCGGTCACTACAAGTACTCCCCCCCTAGTGAGGAGGCGGAGGTGACGAGCGTTTGCGTTCCTGAGGAAGCCATTGTTGTGAGGTTCCACAGGGTTTGTCCCGACTCAAGTTACATGCATTGCCTGTCTGGAACTGAGCTTGTCGAGGTTTTTGAAACGGTGTTGCATCTTGTACACAACAATCGGGGTCATGGTAGGCAGCCTTAACTCTGTCTAGCGAGACGACTTTCTCGTTGCCTTTTACCAGAAGTGTGACCGTTTTTTTACTGTGTCTCAGAACCTGAAACGGTCCATCGTATGTGGGCTGTACGGGTTTCTTGACTCCGTCATTCCTGAGAAAAACGTGTGTACAGAGCAGAAAATCATCCGGAATGGACGTGTAACGTGTCGATGGTACCCTTGTGTAGGTAGGTCGGAGGTCCTGCATGAGGATACGGAGTCGTTTCACATAGTTTTCGGCACTCTCAATTTTGGTGTCACGTGATTGGTTGAAGAATTCTCATGGCAGACGGAGTGACGTGCCGTGCACCAACTCGGCTGTGCAACAGTTAACACCCGGCCGTGCAACGAGCCGCCCGGCCGTGCAACGGGCTGACGGAACGTCTTGTTTAGACGCTCCGTCAGCCCGTTGGTCTGCGGGTGGTATGCCGTGGTCCGGCGGTGGTCGGTGTGGCTCAGGCGGAGTATCTCTTGTGTCAGTTGCGCCATGAACGAGGATCCTCGGTTCGTAATCAGGACTTGGGGAGCGCCGTGTCGGAGGACGATAGACTTCACGAAGAACTTGGCTACTTCCACGGCGGTCCCCGACGGGAGTGCTTTTGTCTCGGCGTACCTGACGAGATAATCAGTTGCCACGATTATCCAACGGTTTCCCTGCATCCACGGTGGGAAAGGTCCGAGAAGATCCATTCCAATCTGCTGGAATGGTGCAGTCGGGTGCGCGATCGGTTGCAGGAGACCTGCCGGCTTCGTCGGTGGTTGCTTGCGTCGTTGTCATTCGTGGCACGAACGGACGTAGAGGTGGACAGTCTTCGGGAGCTTGGGCCAGTAGTATTTTACTCGGATCCGTGCAAGAGGCCTACTGTAGCCAAGGTGACCAGATGTTGGGTCGTCGTGACAGGCTTGGAAGATCTCTTCTCGAAGACTAGCAGGAATCACCAGGAGCCACGTCGAGGTGTTGTTCCCGAAGTTCTCTTTATAGAGGATACCCCTCCGGACGGCGAATCTTGGCAGGTAACGTGAGAAGGCGATGTCGACGATGTCGTTGCAAATATGTGATATTTCCACCGCTTCTAGGATGTACTCTGTCTGATGGTATTGACTCTTCAATTTCACTTCAACAATCTGCCTTTGTTGCTTTCGCGGCTGGGTTGATCCATAGATGTTAATGTTGAGGATTGCTTCACCGAGCACCCGCATTTTGCATCGACGAGAAACGTCTTCTCGGAGGAATGCCCGTTGACTCCCATCGTCTAGATTTCCCCTCGCATAGATGTAGGCTCCGTTACCGGTGACCCATGACCTGAATGTCTGCACCAAGACTTGCGGCTTCTCCTTTACTCGGATGCTGTCAGGCGTGAAGAATTTTATTGCCTTGGAATCTTCCTCTTAGGCGTTGTCCTTTGCACTCCTGCGGGGGTCGCACATGGTTGTCGCGTTGCCTCCCTTTGCACGTGCCACATGATATACGCCGGCTGCAGTTCTTTGCTTGGTGCGCTCGCATTGTGCACTTGTTGCAGCGCCAGTCTTGTGCGAGTTTTCTTTTTTTTTCTTCTAAAGACCTTTTGGTGTCACACCTTTCCGTCTTGTGCGTCTGCGAGCCGCAGCAAAAGCAATCTGTAGGCGACGGCTTCATGCGATTGTGGAGTACTGCTGCTGATGGCATCGAGTATGGTATTGCAGTGGGTTCAGGAGACCGACCGCTGTCTTTTGTAGCTCGGTCTGAACCATGCCTCCTCTCTCGAATCTCTATTTCGACCTTCAAATATCCCAGAATTCCGTCTAGGTCGCCGCTCGCCGATGTTGTTGCCGATGTGCTTGGGCCACCGAAGCTTTGCCCCGGGTAGTACTATATAACGATTTCGCTTGGTAAAACCTTCAATAAAATCTCGTACAACATAGCCGAGTACGAAATCGCGTCGACTCCTAAAGCTTTCAGCCCCCTGATGTGAATCTGAACCGTATCAAATAAATTGCGCAGAGCGAATATGTCGCTAGGTGATTTGATATTTTGCAGAGTCGGAAGCTTAGCTAAATGATCTTGTATTATAAGCTTGGTGTCGCCAAATCGCCCCTTTAGAATTTTTACTGCATCGGAGTAACAGGAGTCCGACACTTGAATGCCAGCGATAGCCTTGGCAGCTGTTCCGGTGAGAAGTGATCTCAGGTATTGAAACTTGTCTATGTTCCGCAGTTGCGCATTTTCATAGACGGTGTTGCTGAACATACCCCAGAAGGACTGCCACTCCCCGATACGCCGGTCGAATTTTAGCATCTCCAGCTTCGGTAGCCTTGCCACCAACGTTGGAGTTTCCTTACGATGCCGTTCTGCCGTTTGAGATGTCGCTGGAGCTGTGGCAACTGTCTGACTGCACTTTAGCTGGTCAATGTGGTACATCAGTGCGAGTAGAGAGCTGGCCACTTGGTCTTCGTAATTTATTACGCGCTCGTATTCTCGCTTTAAATCTTCATCCGTCACGAATTGTTCCAACTCCCGATTCAGGGTCTTGAGCTCCTCGCTGCTGCGGCTCAAGGTTTTTCAGGTCGTAGGCTTCGTTTGAAAATACTGTACTGACCTCACTGATTAGCCTGCTTGTTTGAGCGTGACGAGCCGTCCGTTTTGTTCTGACCCGTTCCATGTCGTCAGATCGGCCTTCGGTGCCGGTAAGGGCCGCAGATGATGCGATGAGTTCCGGTGTTTCAGCACCAATTCTTCTGTAAAATGACTGGACGGTATTACTGGTTAAAGCATGGAAAATGGGTTTAATGGGACAATGCCCGTTTCTGCATCGCACTGTAAAGAATAAACAAAACAAAAAATTGATGCGTGCATTTAATGCGGCTCTCGTGATCGTCGTCGTCTTCTCTCTTTGACCGATTGCACTTGAAAATATTAGCAAGGTGCTTTCGTTTCCTCACTTTCCCCGCCGTCGCGCTGTTCTGTTTTCTTAGGGGCTGAAAGATGTATTATGTTCAGTATATGATTACATTTCCGCCTGCTCTTCCGACAAAACTCCATTCAAAGATGCGTGATGACTATTTTCCCTTTCGATGAGGTCAGTGAAATCAATTTTACCGTTCGTTGCAGAAATGTGCTAAGAGGTTGGTTTATACTTGCGAAACTTGGGTTTCGGTTTTTTCCGAATAATATGTCGAGCGAGAAAAACAGAAAAAACAATTTTTTTTCCGAAATTTGTTTTTTCGAACTCTTGCATTACTAACGAGGACACACTCGAAAGGGCGTACCTTGGTCACTGTACCCGATGATCACAAGTTTCATTAAATGTCAAGGCTGCGCTTCCATTTGATATTGCCCACGTTGGCACAACGGGTCTTCAGTTATTACGAAACAAAATGGAAATGCAAGGTGTAGCGAAGAAAATAAAGTTCGTATTGTTAGTTTCTTTCTATGTAGGAGAACCATGGTCAGTTATCTTTCCGGTGTTACAAGAAAACTATTTCCTAAATCAAGACTTCGTACTGCTCCCATAGGTGGCATTCGATGAAACGGCTTCGATATAACGGCGTGCGGTTAAATGACGTTCGATGACACGACTTCGATGAAAGGGTGTTCGATATAACGTCGTTCGATGAGATGTACTGACTCAAAGCCCAAGGAATGGCAGCGGAATGCGGTACCTAACGGGAATACAGTAAATTGTGATATGCCGCAGTTGTCGTGTGAGAAGGAAAATGTTTAACAAGGAACCGTTAAATAAAATAC
>JABSTQ010002203.1:0-15374 GCA_013358835.2 Ixodes persulcatus | reverse complement strand
GAAACAGCGCCCGCCGAAAAATTAACTACGACTAGAAAAAAAAAACGAAGAAATTTTTATTCACATTCGATCGAACAGCTAAATTTAAAGAAAATCAACAACCAGACGTTCATTCGAAAGGGAACTTACGGCAGGGAGAAAGTCGAAAAACGCAGGAAATTGGATAGATGAGAGTTCCAATGCGGCAGGAAGTGAAAATAGGCAAAAAAAATAAAAACACCTATCAACATTATCCAAATAAATCTCAACCATTCATATACAGCTACTGAACACATCAAAATAAATCTACAAAATCTACAAAATCACATCACCTGTATTCAAGAACCTTACTATTCAAAAAACAAAATTATAGGATTCTCAGTAAAATACATTATTGTTCAATCAACGGAAAAACCAAGAACAGCAATATTATTCACAACAACATATTCGACTTGAACATCGAAAAAGCAGAACGCGACATCATCGCAATTAGATTAACCACAAAAAGAAGACTTTATGATAGTTAACGTCTACGCACCGCCCAACGACGACATCGAGGTAACACTAGAAAATATAAAACAAATCATGGAAAAATTCGTTTCGCTTCCAATTCTTATCCTTGGGGATTTTAATGCCAAAAACCCAACATGGGGGGGAGACAGATTAGTCAACCGTGGAGAGGTCCTAGGGGACTTCATCCTTGAAAAAGAACTTTACCCAGTCAATGACACAGACTCTCCACCTACATTCGCAACACGAAACGGTAAAAGTTGGACTGACCTGACATTAGCAAACGAAAAACTATTTCCCAACATCGACTCGTGGAATATCCTAAACGAAACAACAGAAAGCGATCATAACTATATTCAAATAAATCTCTTCAATTCAATCAGGAAAAACATACAAAAACTAACCAAAAAAGGCGAACTAAAACTTATCGAAGACCTAATCCAAGACAGATGAATTGAGGAATCCAAAGCACAAACAATGACCTCAGAAATAGGTCTAAAACACCTAATCAACACATTACTAAATAAAATTCAAGACTTATATAAAAAACACTCGAAAAGGGTTAAAGAAACCACAAAACAAAACATATTTTGGACACCAGAGCTTGAAATCGAAAGGAAAAGAACAAGAGCCATCAGACGCAGGTACAAACAATGTAGTAACTATCTAAGAGACCAATACAAAAAAACCTACTCAGAGGCACACAAGATATACAAAGATAATATTACGAAAGCCAAAGTCGAATCGTGGAGACAATTATGCACCGAGAGAATAAAAAAGAACTTATTTGATATACCATACAAAACGGCATTCGATAAACTAAAAAAACAGATTACAATTCCCGCCATTAAAAAGACCGATGGAACCTACGCCAAATCATTCGAGGAATCAATCGAACCAATACTCCAAACCCACTTTCCATGCGATAACCCGGAAAACTATAACAGCGATGAAATACGGATTAAGGCCTTCTCCTTAGAACCCCCCGAAACAGAAAACAACATCTCATTCGAAATAAATGAAATAGAAAATCTTATAAAAAATATCCCAACAAGGATCACTCCTGGCCCAGACAACATAACAACCTCAATAATAAAAGGCCTATTTAGAAAACACAAAGAATTATTTCACCAAATCCTTAACGGTTGTCTTGAATACGGCTACTACCCAACAATCTGGAAAGAATCGCGGACCATCCTCATCCCTAAAAAATCTAAACCTCTCGACGAAGCAAGTACTTATCGCCCAATCTGCATCAATTCTATCTTTGGAAAAATACTCGAAAAACTAATTAACAACCGCATCTACTACTACCTATACACAAACGAATTCCTCAACGAACATCAATACGGCTTCACGCGGGGGACATCATCCACATTGGCCCTTCTTAAAATAAAAGAGGTATTAAAAGAAAACCAAACATTAAACGAGAAATCCATACTAATATCCTTAGACATAGCTAACGCCTTTAACTCAATATGGATCCCCCATGTTCTGACCAAACTCAAAGAATACAAACTTCCCCAAAATTTATATATATTACTTCAGACCATACTAAGCAACAGAACAATCAAATACAACCTAGTCTCAACAAACTTAACACTTTCATCACCAATAGGAAGCCCACAGGGCTCACCGCTGAGCCCACTGGTGTGGAACATCCTTGTTTCAACCCTTCTCGAGACTCCACAACCTGCACATACCCACATACAAGCCTTTGCCGACGACCTAACAATAGTAGTAAGAGGTAAAACTAGACTTCAAATTGAACAAAGAGCAAACACCATTCTCGAAAGAATAAACATATGGAGTACCCAAATATGAGTCAAATTCAATAAAGAATAATCTAAATTCCCCACCATTGGAAATCACTACAAAAAACGACCACCGCTAATAAAAATTGGAGGAACAAGTGTCAAACACACAGAAGAATTAAAAATCTTAGGAATCATTTTTGATAGAAACCTCTCTTTCCTTCCGCATGTCACCTACCTCAAAACTAAAACCTACCAAAACACAATCAAATTGGCAACCTTCTCTGGAATAAAGTTGGGAATCAAACCCAAACCATTTAGAGATATATATATTAAATCAATAGAAAGATCAATAGTCTACGGCGCGCCAGTATACTGGAAAAACAGAATAATTCTCATCTATTAAGAAAGCTTATTTCAGTCCAGCGAATCCCAATGATAAAGAAAGCCAAAGCATACAAGACAGTAAGCAACCGAAACCTAAACACACTTACAAATCTAAAACCCATTGATCTTGCCCTGGACAAAGAGGTAGCTTTGTTTAACATCTTCCAACATAAAATAGATACCAAGATAAACGATATTCAATTCAAAAGCTCCAAAACACAGCAAAAAATATACATATAGAAAACCCACCCGGCAAAACTACTCGCATTTCCATTCATCAAAAACGCGGAAAAGTACGATGGCCCACCATCAAATTACAAAATCTATACCGACGGATCTCTTACCCCCAACAGTGTAGGGGCAGCCTACCTCATTATGAACAATAGTGAAGACATAGTCAAATTCGGAAACTTTAAACTTCCGGAATATGCAACAATATTGGATGCAGAACTAGTAGCTATTATTAAAAGCCTCAGCAAAGCAATAACAATCCGCGCTAAAACATCATTTTCACTTTATTCGGATAGCCTTTCCTCACTCAGCGCAATACAAAACCCCTACAATGATAACCCATTAGTATTTAAAATCAAGAAAATTATTGAAAAATTCAAGCAAACTCATCAACTAACTCTCTTCCACATAAAAAGCCACTCAAACATAACAGGGAACGACTTCGCCGATAAACTGGCAAACGAAGCCAGAGCATCAGGTATAGAAACGGAACTAAAAATATCAAAAAAGCAGTAAAAAAGACAATAGAGGTTGGGGTAAGGGAAGTCTTTAATCGGAGATGGACGGAGCGGGGATCTGAAACAACTTTTAACACTTGTATAAAAACAATAGACTCAATCCCATCCTACTTCCCCTCAAACCATTACCAAACACAACTACTAACAAATCATGGAAAATTCCCCTATTATTTTTAAAAAATAAACAGGACCCAACACAGCACATGTCAATGTGGAGAAGAAATCTCAGACTTCGATCACTATATAAACAGATGCCCCATCACAAAAAACCTAAGCGACTCATTAAAAAAAATACATCCAACTGGAATTACCAATGAAAAAAAAGTCGACATCATACAAAACGAAAACACTATTAAACTTATGGAAGAAATAGTCATCCTAATAAATAATACACCTACAACACCATCATAAAGAAGAAGAAAAAGAAGGGGAAAGGAAAAAAGGTAGAGAGAGAGAGGCTACTCTTCCCTAATACAGGAAAAAGGGGAAAGTGAAAAAATAGGGAAAAAAGGGGAAGAGAGGAAGTGGGGGGGAAGTACGAGGCAAACAAACATTAGGAAAAAAAGAGTAAATAAGGAAGAAGTAAAAGAAAGGGAAAGAGAAAGGAAAAGAAGGAAAGAAGAAAAAAAATCAAGTGAGAGACGACTTCAACCAAGCAAACCCGCCGCAAGGTGACACCTCCAAACAAAGGCGAAGGGACCCTTTAGGGAGGGACTCCGGGGCTCCCTCCAAAAAAGAAAGGAAAAGAAAAGAAACAAAAGAAAAGGGAAAGGCAAAGAAAAAAAAACAAATAAGGAAAAACAAACAGGATACCATCCAATTAAGGCCACGGCGGAGGTGCAGCAACCCTGCGTCCTCGGGATCGCTGACTCCTCCCCGGGGAGACCGGCGTTGCCCACCCTCGGGCCGGGCCGCGAGCGCCCTCATAGGGTAGATGTGTCACGGCAAGGAACACCAACCAACGAGGTTGAGTCAGAGGTGCAGTAACCCGGCATCTTCGGGCGCAACAACTACCCACCGGGGACGTAGGTGCAGTACACCCGCGACCCGGGACTCCGTCCTCGGGCCGGAATGCGGGAGCCCTGATGGGGCAAAAACGTCACAACAAGAATAGAGGGGACAATTTAGAGATGGGACAAGCAGTCGCGACGCCAACTGCCGCCAACGAACGAGCATCCGGCGCCGAGAGCCGGAGTTTTTAGCGGACTATCTTTTCGACTCAAAAGCGGCGCGCGTTCCGCAGGCGGTGACAGTCGCAGAAACAAAAACAGGCGCGGTAACAAGGAACTGCAAAGCAGACGACATAAGTACCACAAAAAAAAACAGTTAAAATAACCCGACAAACTATTTTTTTAATTGATTATGTGTCCATTCAATATGTTTTATTAGTAAGGATAATAAAACAATGCATTGGCAACTGATATCACAAAAGTTCGCGCCGCTTTTGAGTCGAAAAGATTGTCTGCTAAAGACGCGAGCTCTCGGCGCCGGATGCTCGTTCGTTTGCGCCATGTCTTTTCTCTCGTGCAAAACGGCGCCGTATTGTTTGAAGACCGGTGGCTTCGCTGCGTTTCCATAGGAGCTAAGCCTTTTTTTTAACTTTTTCCTTACGTAACTTTGCTCTTTGCAAATTTTACAAAAAGAATGCACCATCTGTGGGCAACGCTGCACAAAATCGTAGCACGATAGGTTGAGAAACCGAATTTTGTGGTCGATTTAAAGAGCCTGACCGCTCCTCGGGACACCCAGTAGTAACACACACCACCATAAAACTACCGTAAAACACTAAGCGTCACCAGTGTCGGAGTAAGCGCTCAACCCCCCGTTTGAAGCATTTCAACTCATCAAAAGAGATATCAAATGCCTATTCCCCTATTTTAAGCAAGTTAAAAAAAATATGTGTAGGAGACACCATGTGCCCTGTTGCCATGTTCGGTTATCTCTACGATTGGCAGAGAACATGGGGATAGAACTGGTAGAGTGGCAAAGCAAGAGAGGAGGATGAGGGGTAGAAAATCGAAAAGAGCTAGAAAGTGATATATTTAAAAAACCTTTCTGTGGCAATGGAGCCAAAGCTAGAGAGCCAAACACGCCGTTTCACTGCACAGCTGAGTATAGTTCAACGATAATGATTTTGTGGGTGTAACATAACCAATTAAAAAATATATAAAATAGTACCATTTAGCTTGGATTTTAAAATTTTAGCATAACATTAGCCAGGATGTACCAAACTTACAGCATTTCCTTTTAAGCTCTTTTGTGTTTTCTTGGGATAAGTTTGCCATAGGTCTTCTAGTTCCCTGCAAAACAAAGATGGCGTCTTTATTATCTGCATCTTGGGCATCATCGGTGTTGTGTATTGTCGGTACACTCTGTGAGCGCGCCCTTTGTTTTCCGTGTAGGAGTTTTACGAAGTTCGGCAACCAATAAATGTCAGAAGAAACTGAGCACGTGGTGTGCAACATGTACGACACGTGGGAGAGTGGGAACCCGGACTCCCAGTTGTTTCCGTATACCGGTTGATTAGCGAGTAGGGGTGGGGATAATACCCAGGACCTCTGGTTTCTGCCAGAGGTCCTGGGTATTATAGTATTATAGCCAGAGGTCCTGGGTAGTATAGTATTCAGTTACGGCTGGCCCCCCTAGGGCCAGCCGTAACTGAATACAATCCAAATGAAATGTGACTTTGCGTCGTGGCGTGTGCGTGCTTCTATTTTGGTATATCCCGCCCGCGCGATGATTTTTCAGCACCAGAAGACGTATGAATGACCTCAAAACACTGCAGTGCTGATGAAATTCATTAATGTGGCAATTTGGTCCAGTTGGTTCATGATCGTGACAAGTGCCGAAAAAATATACAGAGACAAGAGGTTGACGTAAACACTGGCGCACTCGAAACTAACATTTATTGAAAAAAAAAATCTCTTCAATAGCCGTGAAAAACGTCAGTCATGACTACAACTGGTGTAGCCGTCCATCGAGAAATTCATATTCTTTTGCCTAAGGTTACGGATGTGTCAGTTGTACATTTCGTGCCTTTGGCTTCCATCTCAAACGCCTCGTGTAGCTTTCTAGATACTTTATTTCGGTATATTGCCGAAAATTTGGTGTCATCAAATGACGGGAGCAAGGGCAGCCGCTGCACTGCATGGCCGCTGCAGCCGCTAACTTTGCTCTTGCAATAAACAAATGCAAAACAAAACACCACAAAAAATGCAGAGAATGCACGACTGGAGTTGTGTACGAAATCCCAATGTCATACCGTTCTGTATACATTGGTCAGACAGGTTGATTTTTTAACGATTGCACCCGTGAACATGACGCGGCAACACGAGCAACCCCCATCAGGACATCTGGCAAGGCACTGCAGCCGCTGCCTTTGCTCCCAGTCATTTGACGACACAAAATGTTTGGCCAGACACCCAGATAACGTATCTAGCGAGCTACGCAAGGCGTTTGAGATTAAAGCCAAAAGCATGAGTTGTACAAGTGACACATCCATAACCTTATCAGCAAAAGAATAAGAATTTCTTGATAGAGGGCTACACCGGTTGTAGTAATTCTTGACGTTTTTCACGGCTATATAAGAGATTGTTTTTTCATTAAATGTTAGTTGCGAGTTCGCCATTGTTTACGTCAACTTCTTGTCCCTGTCTATTTTTCTGGCGCTTGTCTACGATGATGAAATTTGCAGCACTTCCTGAATCGACGCTGCCCCTCTGCGCCAGTTGCAAGACAACTAAAATTTTAGGAGATTGACAATGGGTAAATTTACCTTGTAAGTCTGTCCGAGTGCTTCAGTCAAAGTGTAGGCTAATGTTCGAAAACATGGAATGTTGGCAGGTACCTAGAATGCGAGCGACCAATGTGGCTTTTATCTTATTCTGGGTTTGCTTTTGTTTATGAGTGTGTTTACCTTTGTGCTTGCGTTTCTTGTTTTTTAGTACATATGCACGGGTGTATTTCTACCTTCATGACTGGCTATATACCTCCCCTCCCCCCCCCCCTCTGCAAGATGCCTTCGGGTGCTGCAGGATAACCCGAAAATAAAGAGATGTGAATGTGCCTGCATGCTCGGCAATCACAATTCAACTCCCTCAACTGCAATGCTCGTACAAAAAACATGCACTCTAGCAACTGCGTGGTTGACACGCCAAACCTGAAACCGAGACCAAAAGAAGTTCAGAACTATGTGGTGCGCTAACAAAGAGCCATTAGCACTGCCTGCCTTCCCTAGCTTTCTTTTTATTGCCACAGAAAGTTGTGCCCAAGACGGGTTGCTCTTTTGTTCCCCCTCCCTAGCTTTCTTTTCATTGCCACAAAAAGTTGTGCCAAAGAAAATAAGAATTGCTCTTTTGTTCTAACTCCAAAGTGTAAATTGAAGGCTTTAGTAACAAAGACAAGCCAATGCTAATCGAGCACTTCTTAAAATGCTTCGTTGAAAAAAAGAAAAAAAATTGGACGCTTCGTTTTTTTTTGTGTTTGCGCAATTAACTAGCTGCACAAACGGCAGCTATTCATAAATCCGTGGTCAGAAATAAATTCATAACAGAAATTCATAAATCCGTGGCCAAAACAAATTAAACACCATCTAGAAATAGCACAGCTCGCTTGATAGGCACATGCACAGCAATCAACAAGCCTTTTGATGCGTTCTGTAGTGCTGGAATACAAATCAAAAATCAACACCGGAGATGTGGTCAAAATACTTTAAGTTAGTACAATGCGCAAGTTTATCCTGAAGCTACTGTTGATCACATGGACCTAAGAGGTGTTAAAGCTGGTTCACACTGTTGCAACTGACTATGACCAAGTGGAACAAAACAGGGTTTAAAGTTGCTTACGACTAACATTGCTGCTGCGCAGCACAGTCATAAGCTGTCACAAGGGGCTTAAAGACTGGTTTTGTGGGACTCAGTCCTAGCCTTTAGACTAAACTTGTACCCAGCATTGGGATCTGGCACATGGTTCCAAAAACGTTTTAAGAGACTCCCTTCAACTTTAACAGAACCTCAAGTATTTAAAAGTTGAAGTAGGAAGCCTTCACATTCAAAGCTGGATCTCCTTGATTTGAATGTGTCTCCACTGTACAACCGAGAGCGCCTGGCAGGTGCGCGAGTTTCCATTGCAACCTCTCCACTATACAAGTGAGAGCACCTGCCAGGTGTGCGATTTTCCACTGCCATCTTCGTACCACTACACATTCTATACCAGATCAGAGCATTTTAATCAAATCATTTAACCCCTTTCCTCAGCCATGTAAACTACGTGTGCACCCCCGGGTTCTAGAAGTCACGAATATGACCGGGGTAAATTAAAACGCCACTAAGGCAAACAATAATAATCTTTATTAGCGACAGTAGTAGTACTCTGGGTGGCTCGCAAGGCTAGACATATATGCAGGGGCCCGTAAGAGAGAAAACAACGGAAACGACGAGCTTAGCAGGGTCCTGTGAACACTTGGGCAACTCTAGGCCCGCGCGCCTCAACACCGACGACACGCACGACAGGCCGGCGCAGAGCAAACGCCGTACGCGAGCGCTACGACGCCCAGATAGGAGCGTGTTCTATGAACCCGCCGCAACCCGCCAACCCAGGCAGCACAAGATATTGTGCCAACATTGGTCTCAGCATGGTTAAGGTGGCCCCATATGGGCCCAGCTTGACCAGTCTAGAGCCAGCATTTCATGATGCTGGCACTAAACTGGCTACATGACGGCAACATTTGCCGTTTCTGCCAGTGTCCAACCAATATTGCGGCATCCCGGCTACATGACGGCAACATTGGCCGTTTCTGCCAGCTTCCGAAAGATATTGCTGCATCCCGGCTACATGACGGCTACATGACGGCAACATTTGCCGTTTCTGCCAGCATCCAAACAATAATGCAGCATCCCGGTTACATGACGGCAACATCTGTCATTGCTGCCAGCTTCTGACCCACTGAGCACAAGGTGTCTCGTAGCCGGCTTGAGACGGCTTGACTAAGCTAGAGACGTCGGGCTAGAAAGACGTCTATAAGACATCTTTACAAGACGCTTCAAGGTAATCTTGACGTAGACATCTAAAAGACATCTCGAAGAGACGACTCACGTCTTGGGCGTCTTGTAGCTGTCTCTAAGATGTCTAGGAGACGCCTTGTAAGACGTCTTGTAGCCCAAAATTACACGAGGACACTTAAGACTTCTTACTTGTAAGAATGCGAAAGCATTATAGTTCCGTGGGTGAAATGTCTTCAGGTAATGTTTCTACACATATTAAATAAAGGCTTCAAGGCCTCCGTGACGAAGCATCTGCGTGGCCAAGCACATATCTAGGACAACGTCAAGGACGACGTCTAGGAGGACGTTGAGGACGATGTCAAGAACAACGTCTAGGATGACCTTTAGGACGATGATGGGGACGACGTCCTAGAGATCAACGCCAAGTACGTAGTCTAGATCGACCTCTAGGATGACGTCAAGGATGGCGTCTAGGAGGACGCTGAGGACGACCTCTCGGACGACCTCAAGGACAATGTATGAACGACGCCTAGGATGACCTTAAGGACGACGTCTAGGACGACGTCAAGAATGACGCCTACAGGACGATGTCTGGGACGACCTCTAAGATGACCTCAAGGACGACGCCAAGGATGTCGTCGTCCTTGAGCATACGATTCAGCGGCGCGTGCTAACGTCAGGGCAGCGAATACCCGCGTCCCACCCTCCTGCTGCGCCGCCAGCATTTCGGCTGGCCCCTTACCAACAATGACGCCGTTGCTATGGCAGCCACACGACGCGTCGCAGCCAATGAAAATTTAGGTGCCATTTTCAGTGGACAGACAACGCCGGCTTCGCTCCATGGGACAGTTAATGCTTACGCATTAAAAAGAGGGAGCATTATGAAATTAAGTCTACAGGGCGGCTACAAAACGACTCAAGACACCTTAGGCTATCACGTCTCGCCAAGACATTTACAACACCTCTTGCTCGTCTTGCTAAGACGTCTAATAGACGACTTAGTGTTCAGTGGGTGAACGATATTGCTGCAAATATATATATAAAGCTATATCTTGGCATATCGGGCTCCGTTTTGCAACTCTGAATGACGGCACTGCACCAGCCAAATCGCGGCAACATTGCGGGGATGCTGCCATGTTCTAGTAATATTTAGACGCAGATTTTTGCCTATAAAACCTCAACCATCGGACTATAAAACCTTAATTGATTGATGTTTCTTTCATTTTTGTTTAGTGCAGTCTCTCTTTGCATTTATATTACATGCTCTCTCAGCGAAAGGATGGGAATAAAATAATCGAAGCGATGCAGGCAAGAACGCACTGTCGCAACTTTGTTTAGGAATGACACCGGTTCTCGTCCCATTCTAGCGCAGTTACAAAGCGGCAATGTAAATCTCAATCTCTCTCGTGTTGTGGGACAAACGTCCTTCTACGAGAAGAATGTTTCGCTTAGCCACACGCTCAAGCAGAATGGCAAGACATGAGTTGCACTGAATGATAGAGGGGAATTGCATGTCTCATCGGAGCTTCCTTACAACTAAACCAAGCTTTTTCCTCTGGGAGGCGATGGTCTGGGCATGCGCGTAACTCTTCTAGAAAAAGGCCATTGCTTGTCGATAAAAAAAACACGCAATTCTCTTTCAAGATGGCAACTGTGGACCCGAAATGTTGTCATTGATGGGCGACCAAGGACGTTTAAATATAGGCAGAACCTGGCATCGGTCTTCTTTATGCAAAGTATAACGAAAATCACGTGGCCAGAAAATGCGCAAAATTTTTCAATCAATGGGAAGGCTTTGTTAACGCGGGCGCTGTCATTTTTTAGCGGTCAAACAAAAGGGTTGCCATGGCATTTCTTATGCTAACACAAAGGCTTGTCTGCTAAAGAATGGCAACACGTCCAGTGTCTCTTCGAAGCGTAGAACGTATCTTTTACCTTTGCCACTCACCACTTTTGTGTACCAGCTAGCCTGTACGCAAAGCCAAGTCAGGGCCTTAGTTTAGCAGTTATTTGGCTTCTACTTTCGATGATTTCGACGCATTTCGACACACAAGGATCCACCAGGCACATTCTTGTGTGTTGTCACTACGTCTTTAGCTTGTCGAGCTTGCAGCCGTCGTCTCAGCGTTTGGAAATGGAGGGTTCCCAAATTGGCTGAAGTTAGCTTCGTCCGTGCTCGACCAAGAACTAGCACTGAGACGGTCGACCGATGCAGCATGACTGCAGACGACATGAAGGAAAACGCGAGCGCCGAGCGCTTACCGGGCTCATGCATCATGATGTCATCCCGGGTGTTATGTGCTTTAACATCCTTGCTGGTGATGGAGATAACAACAGGTGGAGAGGGTGGATCCTCCGGGGTCGTTAAGCTGTGGGCCGGTTTGGTTTCGTTGAGGTGCTGGCATTCCTTTAACTTTTGACCCGTCTTTTGTACCATTTTGTAATCATTTGCACCGGCGTGCCTAATGATTCCGTTGACAGTCTTGGCATTGTAAAGCAACAGAGGCCAGCTTCCCGAAACTTTCTTACAACAAAAAAGTTTGTAACTTTATCTTACTACAAATTTACAAACTTTTGAGTATTCCCGAAGCAAAATGTTCGTAAGTTTTGCGTAAGTTACGACGAAATCCGTAACTTACGCAAAACGTACGAACATTTTTCTTCGAATGTACTCAAAAGTTTGTAACTTCGTCATACGATAAAGTTACAAACTTTTTTGTCGTTAGGAAGTTTCGGGAATCTGGCCTCAGGTGTTTAAACCCTTCTTCAGAGATGCCTTTTAGAATGTGTTGACCTTGTCACCTTCTAATTACATATTATTGTTTTCAAGTTTGCAAAGTGCCAACAATGTCATTTGTCTGTGCTCGGTAGACAAGGCGCCCCTCGGCAAGCTCTCTTCTTCGAACTGACAGGCTGAACACTAAGAAATATCTTCTTGAAGCAGTCCCAAGAGGTGAAGGCATCTTCACTGTTATTGTAACATTATTCGGTGCCCTTCATATAAAAATTGACGTTGGCCAGATGAAGGGTGTTAGCTCACCATTGTGACAAGCCCCACGTTACACGATTGCTTGTTGAATCAGTAAACATTTCTGTCTATCCATCCACCATTGTAAGTGCTTACACAGTCATAGTTGTGAAGCCATTGGATAACATTTTTATCTACGGTGCCAGAGAACAAAGGTGCGTTGGTAGCGGCATTCTTGCAGGACACTGCGAGAACACTTGCAGCTGATGGCCCGATCGGAGTCCATGTCAATGCGGAAGGCCTGTAGCAGGGATCGTCGCACCTCCACCAAATATTATGCTACATTAAAAGGACACGCAGGACCGTTCATATATTCTATATTCGCCACTTCTTTCACCTGTTCTGCGTCGTCTTCCTCCTTTTCTTTCCATGCATTTCTTGTTGCGTGAACTAAATGTAACAGTATTGTTGAGGGGTTATTTCTTTAGTCCTACATAGATCTTGCAAAATAAAAAAAAAATTTATCCTGTGGGATAACAAAGCGTAACAAATATACCTGTCAGCACAATGTTTATTTTAAAAAAAAGACCTCTTACGCTTATGCGAGAGGTCCATTTTTGCTGGTGTGCATGTGTTCTTAGTGTGAGTAGCTGCACCGTTACCTAAAAGATATGAATAGCTAACTCGCTTAAGCCTCCATCTTAAAAAATTAGTTTTAAATTATTAGTTACCACTAATAAAGTTACATCTTCACATTTGTCACCCCCAGCAAGATTTCTTATTAGTACATGTACTCTTTGAGATAGCTTCTGGCATTAATGGAAGCAATCATTATAATAGCCAGCAGTAGACTGTGCATATAGGTTTAGAAATATTAAGGCAAGCTGCATGTGCTCAATTGATCAGCATTACTGATTATACTCGTCTTCAGCTCAAGAACCATAATAAAAAAATGTATGGCTCCTCAAAAAGTATTCCTAATTTTCTCCTTTATAAAGTAACTTTGGATAATTGTATATGCATTTAAGATTGTTGGCTGTTATTTTGTGAAAACATGTTTTAAATGTAAAAAGCATCCTGCTTTGCTGACAACCTAATCTTGTACGAGCTTCTTTCTGGTGTGCATGCATTACGTGGAAAACAAGCTTTTTTTCTTAAACTAACGAACATCCACACCTCCAGACCAGCAAACGGCACCAAGCGTTCTAATCTTGAAGGTGCCAAGTGAGGCTTTCGGGGCTCATTAATCCTTCTGCATCAAAATTGTTCATCATGTGGCAGATAAGGTCCGAAGCTCTCGAGTGAGGGCCTGAAAGCACTTGCTTGAGCACGCAGATAGCTTCGAGTGGAAGAAGAAACCACGGGTCAGTTCAATTCACATATGGTGACCAAATGTAAAGCAACAGGTTGAAGGGAACATTTCCCTTCAACTGATTCAGCAAGTGCGACCAACACTCACAGTGGTCGCACAAACTTCAGTCTTAGATCCACATTGCTTTGCTGTGAGTCGATAAGGGCGAACATGAAAGGATTATTTTGTTATCTGTTCTGCATTTTGTGATGTTGCAGAATGGAGAACCGCAATGAGCATAAACAGACAAGAAACAAACAAAATGAGAAGAATGTTCAAACTACAACAATATTCGTCTTTTACTAAATCCCCCAGAGCTTGCTTGGTATGAAGGTAAACGGGCAAGCGCCGACTGCTCGGTAAAGCCAGCGTCATGCAGCGTCGGCCACAGCTGCTTACTCGTATAATCGAACGCCTCGCGAACCAAGCGCGGCAATGCATGCGATTACGAGAGAAGCCACTGCGTGACACTGCTATAAAACGCTGTCAGTACCGAGCAGTGGACGCTCGCCCGTACACCTTCATGTGGATCACGACTGTATCTTGTGAAGTCCATGCTGCAAGATGACCGGGGGAAGAAAGGAGATGTCCTAACAGCATATTAAACACTCATGGCCACCCGGCTGTCAATATATCTTTCCAATCTCGTATATGCCGAGGACGCACCCTGCACGATGGTCACAATTTTGCGCACCAGCACTATTCATGTTGCAATGTCCAGCCAGCAGATTAACACAATGTGAAGGAATCTTCACTGTGTGTTAAGCACTCAAATGCTAGCACTCACATGCTGGCACTCGGAACAAAGGAAGTCATGCACAAATAACTCTCCTGTTGGCAGATTTGAATATTGGCTGAAGTACTCGCAATATAATGAATGTCTAACGTGATTATACCGTGTACTAAAGGTACGTGCATCAAAAGAACCCAGACGGTTGATAATAATCCTAGAAATTCGCTTGAGGGTGTCAGATATGTGTTGCATTGGTTTGGCATGTTCAGAATGAAATTGAGACAAAATCAACAAAAGAGACTACTCACAAGCTCAATCCTAAAAAAAACAAAAAAAACAGGGATCACTCAAACTCAATTACTTCCCGAAAAGGCTCAACAGTCTGTTCAAAGGTACAAATGTTGATATTGGAAATAAAACAATCACACACACAAAAAAAGAAGTTAGCATGGGTTATTAACAAACACCATAAAAAAAAACTTCACAGTATGGTTCAAATGTTGGTATTAAGAATAACAGTCATGCACGAAGAACAAAAGAGAAGCTGCCAATCGTAACTCACAAACTCAATAAAAACAAAGCTCAACAGTATATGTACAAAGGTTCAAATACTAGTGCCGGAAATAACACACTTACACACGGAGAACAAAAATACTGGACCACTCGAATCGAGACACAACCTGAATTTATCTGTGGGCATTACTGGAGATGCAAAAGCGGGATGATGACATGCCCAGTTTTGTAAGCGATCTTTAGGCGCTGAACAAACTTTTTTGCTTGTAGCAGCGGCCACTTCTTGTTGCATGTCGTGAACCCGTCACCTCTCCAAATACCAAGTAAAAAAGACTTGACGGGAACGGAGAAAAAATCTCTCTAATTCGACATGATGGCTCCTTCAAAGTGACTTGGGAAAACCTCATGGATGACAAGTGCAGAGTTTT